>CAAKHD010002689.1:29313-145100 GCA_901007705.1 Fistularia tabacaria | reverse complement strand
GTGTGTGTGTGTGTGTGTGTGTGTGTGTGTGTGTGTGTGTGTGTGTGTGTGTGTGTGTGTGTGTATAAATATAGAAACCACACATTTGAAGTTTTTTGGACTTTTCAAACGTTACCCGTCTGTGTATACATTATCTATTTGACACAGTTCAAATACTGCAATACTAAGAACAGTAAAACATTTTTTTGCAGGGTAAACACAAGTAGGTTTTATCGGCATAATTGCGTGGTACTGCAATTACAGAAAAAAAACACTAGTTGGTTCAGTTTTGAACCACTCAATTCTTGAAATTGAAAGACGTTAGAGCCAATGAAGAAATGGTATGATTCTGGGTGTGTGCCGGTCAGGCAATGTAGACCCTGTGTTTATGAATCATCTGAAATTTCTGGCAAGGAGTAGGCTATGCTGCACTGTAGATTTGGGGAGAATAATGTGGCTACATTTGCCTTAGTTATGTCCCACTGTTTTGGGAATAATACAGTTGTTTAGCTGAACAGAATGCATAGTGATGGTACTTTTACCTTGTTTGAGCTGCATTACAATCCCCAAAGCTCAAATCTAATTAAAGAAACACATTTTTAAGGCAATAGTTTTTTTTCTTAAACTAGGTCTTCCATTAGGTTTACTGAGAAAATAAAAACTCAACAGAAAACACACATGCATGCATACACATACGTATACATAACTGTTGCAAACAGAAACAAAGCACTTTCTTGAAGTAACAAAGATGACATTTTAAGATGAAATTCCAAAACAGTCAGCATTGGCTATTTTGATAGAGCAAACATTAATAATGTGTCATTTATGCATTTCTCCTTCGTCTTTATCCTCAATACTATTAATTTCCATATTCCTTGTTTCTGGTTTCTCGGTTATACCTACTTTTTGTCTGTTGGCTCTGTGTGGAAAAACTCCAATCAAGTTTTTGTCTGTGTTCATTTTGGCCAAACTATCCACTCTGGCTAGGAGTATAATGCTGCAAAATGTCTTCTAGACACCATCACAAACTGCTTGGGCTGTACATTGTGTTATTGCCAATGGCAATTACCTTGGTATAAACAACTTAACTATGTGTAAATGACCGCGACTGCTAGGTGAGAATCATATTTCCTGAATATCTTATTAGATTAGGACCTGCTGAAATGGATTTTTCAGAGGCAGAGATTGGAAATGACAGAAAGATAAATCAAGCCCAGATTTTCCTTTATATCACACCAGAGCTCTTTAATAACAAAGCTTGACTAATAAGATGAACTCCTTTTGTTTATAACTCTGAACTCTGCTATACACAAGTCTTTATCGTCAAGCCAAGGAGCGTGTTTCTCTTTATGAATTTCAGTTCGGTTGTGATAGGATACAATAATGGAACCATCTCCCGTTTTATGTCTTTTTATTATTAAGGCATTTTATAAGCACACATATTAGATACACCGGTTCTGTGTGAAAGAAAGATTAGAGTATTTTTCAGATAAAGAGCATCATTATGTTGGTTTACTGCTTATTGAAGGTCATAGTAGTCGAGTGATGCTTTCGCTGTGTTCAGTGCTTATTGCTCTAAATTAGCTCTCCTAAATCATTGCGGCCTTTCAGATAGTACGCCAGAGAATCCTGCATGTATTAATGTTGTATACAACCCACTATTGTACTTGACACAGAAACGCTCTTCATCATTTCATGAAACGGGAACGCCGGTGGGTAATGAGACTGACTGCAATTGAGAGTAACTTATGGAGCTAATATTCTATATCTGCACATATCCAGAGCACTACTGGATGTCATAAATATACACACGGGTTTGTCTCCGAAACATAATTTTGCCTTGCATATTATTTCCTTGTCTTTCTTCGTAGTGGCAATGTAACTGGTAGATTGATGAATTGCATTTGATATGTCAAAGTAGATTCTCTGGATTTCTCCTACAATCTCCTACGATCTGCATACAAGTTGCTGATACATAAAATGAATGGGAATTTAAGAAAGCAATTCAAAGAAGCATTTTGTGTTGCTGTAAAGGCTATTCTGATACTCAGGTTATTCTGTTGGAATCCAATCCTCATTAAAGACCTTGCGAATAGTCATTTGTCCAAATGAGCATTAGCCATTATTCTATAAGCTCTTATTACAGCTCATGAATCCAACACAAATTGGAGGTATGTGACAGAAATTAGATTCAAGCATTCAATACCAGCCTCTGAATGTACTCTTGCTCCCACCCACTACTTTTTTTAGGGTAATGCGTAAACTTACATAGTTTGCAGTTAACGGCAATCTGATATACATTCCTGCGTGGTGCAGCCCCCTTCTACGTACTGTACATCACAACATTAAAGGTGTGTGTGTGTATGTGTATCTGTGTGTGTGTGTGTGTGTGTGTTTGTGTGTGTGTGTGTGTGTGTGTGTGTGTGCGTGCGTGCATTCGAGAAAGAGAGAGAGAGGAAGAACGGGTGAGCACATCAGTGTGGGGGGGTGGTGGCGTGGATTGAACTGGGCTGTCTGAAGTTGATTAATCGGCCTGTGAGGGTGAGAGACTCCCGGGCCAGGCAGCAGGGTCCATCCCCGTGGCATGTGATGCTGATTGGCTTTGTCCTGTGCGTCTGCGCTGGAGGAGCGGACATTAAGATTAAGTGATGCTGTCGTGTCGGGGAGCACTGCACTGCATCATTCTGGGAAGAGACAGCTGTGCTGCTTAATCCTTCATCACCAGGGGAGAGCTGCCAGGGCCCAGATATACAGCCAAAGATAACCCTCCATAACTTCTGCTAAAGATCAGGAAACTTTGAATTCGCATCCATCTGCTTTGCTCTGTTCAGTTCAACCTCCCTCTGTCTGGGTGCTAGAAATGAGCAGTTACGAAGAACCTTAAGTAAAATGAAGGTGGAGAAGGAGAAGATGAAGGATGGTGAGAGGGAGGAGTCTAAGACCAGTAGTGTTCATGAGTTATGTATGGATAACCTCTCACGCAGTGCACCGCCCTCTTTGTCTTTGTGAATGATAGATTCATGATGTGGATGAAATATATCTAATCACTAATGGGGAAATCCCCTTTATTTATTGATTTTAATAAGAATTCCCTGACCTAGCCTCTCTCTAATACTCCAAGTTCCATAAGTAATTGTTCAACTCATACTGCCCAACATAGCTGCAGCTATTATAACAATTAACTGAATCACTGGAAACTACATTTTTAGTGAGCAAAAGCATCCGTGTCTCTTGAGGAACTCATGCAAGGTAGTTTTTCTAAAGTGGATTATATTTACGCTCGGTTTTTTTCTTGGGGAGAAAAGCAAGGGTGTTGTGAGAGCAGATAAATCCTGGGCAGAGGCCGAGTAGCTGACTGATTCCTCCTGTATGCAGCGATGGGTGGCGTCAGCAGGTTTCACACTGCTGGCCTTTGCATGTTTGCAGCTGGCTTGATGCAGCTGTCAGCTTGTGATTGATGAGTATCATCATTTAAAGTGTAAAAGAAAACGTCTCTGTGAAGGGAGACGTGATGAACTGCCGCCTGCTGGCACTCTCAGAGACACGCTTGGTGCTTCCTCTTCCCGATCCCTTTTTCACGCTCCCTCTCCTTATTTCTATACTTGCACCCTCGTTCATCCATCTATCCCTCTTTCTTTATTCTTCTTTTTCTACACCATCTATTTTCTTTAAGCACTTACTCTTCTCTGTTCCTCATACTTTTCCCTTGTATCCGTTTCATGTCCATCTACAGACCCTTATGATTTTGATTCTGTCCTCTCTCTTTTACCCAGGATTATATAGCTCTGTCTTCCTTGGTCTCTCTGTCATTTCCTCTCTTCGACCCTTTTTCATTTCTTACCTCTATATTTCTATTTGTTGAGTCCAGGGAACACAAAGTTAGCCTGTGTGCATATCTATATTGTCCATTCTGCCCGTAATTCTTCTCGAAACCTATTGGACATCAAAATTCATACAGAGCATGAAGGCAATATATTTAGTATCTGTCCGCTGCATACCTCCACAGCAAGCATGACAGTGACATATTAGTTATGCTGTCTTTTGCAATGTGATATCTTTAAATTTGCCACCTTGTTAAGTTTTGATTAATGTGATTCCATTTCAGCAAAGTAATTGGCTTGGCCCTGTTGTGAGCGATACACAGGCTGTGCGCCGGAACAAATGCTGCAACATGGTAATGAGGCAATGAGTTTATTCTATGGATGTTGGCAAGTGACAGTTATTAATGATTGTTATGATAAACAGACGAGTGCAGATTGGGAAGGATGAGTTGGGCCAGACTGACAGTTTAAAAATAACACGCACTGGAAAGTACTAACGAAGTAATACAGTGTTAGGAAAACAATAATGCAGGTTGTCAGAAGAAGAGGTGTAATTACAGAGCTACACTGTCCTGTCTGGGAGGAGCTGGCTTCGAGAAGAGCCAGTGGAATATGCACTGACAGAGGGGAGCAGAATGATATACAACTTTAATTGGATCATCTTTTTACCCCCCTTTCTTTTCTCAGAATACAATGGAGGTCTGTGCTCACAGCTGTGTTATGATAGGTTTGTTCTCCTGTGAAGACAAGTGACCCTGCGTAAATTGCTGTATAGTACAGTTGCGATCTGAACATGGACTGTATAACTGTTGCCATACTTGTCTCTGCTCAGTATCAAGGCTTGGAAAATGTGTATGTAGCATGTTTCAAATGGTGTAAAGACATTTAAACGAAGAGCCATATTACAAAGTACTTTACTTTGTACCTTACTTTTTGTTGCCATTGCAGTTTTTTAAATTTATCTTTAATTGTGACTTACATGTATGTATTTGAAATGAGCCCAGTCTGTACTTATTGGATAAATAATGTCTAACAATGGTGGTAATACTGACCAGGGAAATGAAATAAACCACATGACATGGAAAGTTAATGAGATTGTCTTTTCAAGAGCCAGGTAGGCGTGAAGGATGGGATATCATGCTCACGTTTCAACCATGAATCAAGGATGTCTTAATTTCTTTTTTTTTAAATCAGTATGTAATGTTATGTACAGAGTCACATTGTTGAGGAAGTTCTTGCTTTCAGTCTAGACCAAACACTTATCAAAGCAAGTGTCTGGTTGGTCCATTATTTATTGAGACATACTACAGTAGATGTTTCCTGCATCTAAGACATTCTTACCATTGTGAGACTACATAATCATAGTCCAACACAGTGGACTGATCCCATAATACAATGCGGGAAAAGGGTGCATCCAGAGCAAATTGGATTTTATTCATTAATTTTTTTTTTTTAAGTAGTACTTCTTCTCTTGTTATATACGTACAATACAATAGAATTTTTTGTACCTTTTTCAATAAAAATATTTAGCTTAAACATTTCTTGTTACTTAAAATTACACACGCAGATACAGAACTAATTTGACTACCACATACAGAAACTGCTTTAGAGGAACTATTTCTCTCTCTCTCTCTGTTGGGTGCATGTGAAAATTTGTCCATCTTCCATCCTCAGGCCTGAACTTTTAGTGACATTGAAACTGCAAGTGTATGGCTGTCATGAAATACTTTGTTTTGGAATGTGATGATCAGATGACTTTGGCGACCTTAGCATGAACCTTGTCTGGTGTCGATTTAGTGAGGCACAGAGATCAAAGCACACCCTCTCAGCCTTTGTCAGTAGGCTGTTGGTGTACAGGCCTTGAGTGTGAACAAAACCAATCTTCTGCAACTCTGGTGAGCTCACAGCATGGTCTCTTTGTAGAGGTCAGTAATGGAGTCAACACAACATTGAAGATTTGCTCTGAAAAAACAAATTTCAAGCTATAATTTCATCATGTGATTGTTTCATTTGATGAAATATCATATATATATATATATATATATTTGTGTGTGTATATATGTATATATACACATATTTTCATATATATAAATATGTATATATGTTGTTCACCTTAAGCAGACAATGTTGTCTTTGTGTAATTTAAAAAGATAGTTTTGCTGAAAATAGCCTCTTTCATTATCGCCTTTCTCCCAAGAGAAAAAAACAAGTTGCTGAAGACAAGAATTAATCTCACAGCTTGACACCCAAGTTTCTTTTTTAAGGTTACCTGCTATTAATTTGATGTCGTTGTGACACAAGGGTAACTCTACTGTCATTCTTATACTCTGTTTGGACCAGATTGAAATGGCTGAGGAAAGCTAAGTAGTATTTTTCTTATTTAAAGTGTGTGTCTGTGTGTGTATTTTGTCCACAATGAAAAAAGATGAAACCCCCTTACCAAATAAGTCAATATTTCATTTTGGCTGTGGAAATTGACTGTGGGTAGATTGTCAGAGAAGCAATGGTGATTCAGTAAATTTTCAAATAAACCAAGAAAGAACTGTCATTCTGTTTGGTTTTAGTTGGCAGGAATCAGCCTGATTGGAATTTCAGGGCCTTACACTGTCCATTATCCAAGTTTTCCAACACCCTGTCTTTGTTGACAGGTGGATTATAATTTTTCTACAGCAGAACAATTGAAATGACAGCGGTTTAACAAACTTGGATGGGACAAAGGAGATACAGAGTTCCAACAGGAAATATGCTGCCAACATTTGTGTGCACGTTGTGTTAGGAAGTGAAAAGTCCTGCTTTCTATCTTCCTTTGGAATAAGAGTTTCCCAGATTGTCCAAATATGCACTAAGTAGGACTGTTCTTGATGAATGAGTGGTTAAAATTATTTCTACATATCCTCAAACCCCCGTTCATGCTGGAAACATACAGAACTTTGACTCAAAAAGAACAATAACGAAGGATCGAGTCTTTAAACAGAAAATAACTTTTATATTTATTATCCCAGATTTTAAACATAAGAAACTTCTTGTCACTTCAACCTTGCCTGCATTCTAATACAACAAACAGTGTTACCACCAAATCAGTGTTGTTTTGGCTTAGATCCTGTTTCCATGCTGCTTACTTCTTGGCGCTGTCATGCAGATTCTCTTCACGGTTCCATTCTTTTTCTTTTTGAAGGCTGAAATTCCTGGCCATATGGAGCCCATCCCTTTGTCTTCTTTGTACTATCACATCACAGGGTCTTGGTAGAGGCTGGGTTAGCGTGTGGAGCTGCTTGGTGACTGTCAGCTCTGTTAGTCTTCTGTTTGTTGACATGTGAAGCCAGGCAGCATACTGTAGGCCTGATGTTAGAACTCACTTACAATTAACTTGAGAAGACACTGACATGGGACCTTCTGTCTCGACAAGTATCGTGAGGAAACAGCTGCGTGTTATCCAGAACTGCGTATCAGTGTTACTATTTGAAGGGGCACTAGATGTTTACCCCACTTTAAAAGAATACAAGAATTTTATATTATATTAAATCTATGAGAGTAGAGCAGAATAATGATAAGTCACAGAAAGTGAAGGACAAAGGCCATACATGAACAATGCATAATATGATGTCTAAGCTGCACACTGCCTCCATGGCCATGTATCAACGCTCCCCTTCTCATGGCTCTGCCTCTCCTCAGTGTCCCCATATCCCATCACACGGCTCTAACTTCTCCACAACTGCAGCCCCCAAACCCCTGTGCCTTCATAATGAGTTCAGTCAGAGTGATTATAGCTGGACTATTTGACTGTCAGTGATTATTAGACAAGAACTAAAGCTGAAGACCTTTGTCAGCTATTATTTTAATAGAGCTATTAGTATGAGTCCTTGGTGGCCATCACCTTCATCAGTCATCATAAACCTAATTGTGTAGGGCACAAAGACAGTGAAACTGTTACCAATGTAGTGTATTTTTGCTATAATGGAATCATTATCTTTGTAATTGTCCTTTAAGTAACATCGTCCCTTATCTACCACAATGCATCTATGTTGTCTATTTGTCAAATAAACCCACGTCCCACAAGATGTTAGAATTGTTTGCCTGACTCACCTTTAATGTGTCAGAATCCCTCTGAGTTGGTTCTTGTAAATCAGAAACAGATGGGAAAAGGACAACACCAAAATGAACAGAAGTTAACTATGCTTAGTGGAGTGAGGTGACACCTGTCTCGCAGACTGCCCTAACTCATGCACACCATGAAGTTAATCCCTCTGTAAATGCCCGTCACATGACAGAGAGGGCCACAGGGTGAGAGGCTAAACAAGGGCTTCGTTTTTTTTTTCAAAATGCACATGAGTTTTTTGCATTAATTACTTCTGAAATACCTCGACACCAATTGAAGATTTTCCAAGCTGTACAATGTCCTGTAGCCAAATTTATCACGCATCTAGATTTTCGGATGCAATAAATAACTGCCTGCACATGACTATGAGCTATACGATACATGAAGGCCGGTGTAATATGAGTAATAGCTGGTCATAGGATGTGCTGATGTGTTGTGTCTTGGAGGAGACCATGGTCGAAACATATTGATGTTGATTGATTTTTCTGTGGCAATGGGTCAGCTTCGGTTGGCTCCTGCACATTTTTCAAATGCTACTCTGCCAAGCTTTATGCATGCCCTGTAGCCTGGATGCATTTATTGTATCAGTGACACAGTAAAATGTATTAGACTTTAGAGTGTTCATGAAAAATCTGCGAATGTGAATGTGAGCCTTAACATTTTAATTTGATGCAAAATTTTCCCCCTGCATGTCATTTTTGTCCCCATATTGGGAAGTGAACAATGCTCTTCCTTCCTCTAGTATCAGCATGAATATACATACATATATACACACACACACACACACACACACACACACACACACACACACACACACACACACACACACGTATATACATATATATGAAATATATATATATATATGTGTGTGTCAATGTGTATATATGTATATATATACACACACACACACATATATATGTATGTATGTGTGTGTGTGTGTGTGTGTGTGTGTGTGTGTATGTTATATCTAAGGTCTACCATATGATTGCCTTGTTTACTGTGTCCAGTCTTCCAGTCTTACTGTGTGTGTATTAATCATCCTTACACAAGTGTCTTAATTACTCCCAATGTAACCGCTCCCTCTAGAACTTAGAAGATGACCTCTCTTTCCCTGTTCCTTTACGCCATTAATCATCCATAATCAACACAGTCAGAGTCAAGGAGAAGGCCACTCAGTACCTCCCAACACTGCCCACAGACCTCTGTCACAAGCGTGCTCAGATCTTTATTAATGGCCCACACATGTACAAGGAAAAAAAAGATAATTATTCACATAAACATCAACTTTAACAATGCCACTTCATTTAGTATGTCCAGCTTCCCTGTCGGAATGTTTTCTTGATGATATACCAAAATTATTATCTTTCTCAGAGTTTTAACATGGTTTTCAGTTCAAAATTACCATCCAGGTGTTCTCTGGTAATCCTGCATTAAAATAGTGGAACATGCTCACAAGCATAACAAATGGTTTTTTGCTTATACATGCGAAACGCTAACATTCATGTCAGACGCTGATTCTTAGCAATCATATTGCTGAAATGTCTAAGGGTCTTGGACACACAAAACTTTGGGTTTTCAACATTTCAGATCTTGTTTGGACCTGCCAATTGCAGATTGACAACCAGAGATTCTGCTGTAGCCTGTAACTGACATGCCTGACATCTTCCCCCCCGCCGACTGAAAGCTTAATATATCATTTGTCAGTCAAGGATGTGCTTTCATTCAGTCATGGCATGGCATCCACTCAAATGCCATGTAAGGCTTCGGTTTCATGCAAAAGAGAAATTGAACACTTTGCAGGATCGCACCAGCTACAGTGATGTGTAGGTTTTAAAACACAGTTGTTAATTTAAATTCTGCAGATTGGTCATCTGGAATTTAATTTCCTTTGTTACCTCAAGTTGACATAGAAAGTTAATGTTATGTGATGTATTTATTCCTTTATTTTCAATAAGCCAATGTATTTCTGTAACATTGGATCATCTTGCATCACTTATATGCAAAAGGACAAAATGCCACTTCAAAGTTCTATAATAGTTTTATGACTGCCCACAAATTGCTGTCATAAATTTTTCATTCTTTTTAATTTACTGCCATAAATCAAGGCTGCTATGGGCTCTCTGCTGTAAATGGTATTGCTCCATAGTTTTGGCATGAGGCAATCTGGCTTTGGATCTCTTAAAAACAGACAGCACATGGAAGGTAGTGCATTAATTTAGGGCCATAAATTATGCACTTACTTTTATAATGTCAAACGATAAATAATGTTGATACATAGGGAACTGCAACACATCATCCATAGAAATTATGCATTTAAGATGAATAGGGACGATATGAGGGATTATGGATCTTAAATAATGTGATCTAGTTAAGTCAGAACCACTTTTGAATGATGGTGAAGTATATTTCTAAAAAAAACAAACAAAGTGATAGATATTCATAATTTTATACTTGTGTAAACTGAAGCTCTATTTTTATATCATTATCGTGTCAAAGTCACAGAGCACTTGCAAAATTATTTCTGTCACTTTGATCACTTTCATGTTGTAAAGACTATGGAAATTGATTTGTAATACAGAATACTTGGTTCTTATTTTTTTGGGGGGGGGGCTGTAATCTTATCATTTGTGCATAAACAAAACACAGTAGATATACATCCTGTTTTTTATGCTCTTCTGAGGAACATGTTTAGCTGTATTATTGTTCTCATTGCCTTCAGAAATGTTACCTCACAATTTCCAAATCTATTCCCCCAAGGTAAGATGGATTATAGAGAAAGAGACGGTACCCAGTCTTTTGCGAAATGCTTAGTACAGGGACGCTATAATATTGTGTATTATCTTCCATTAGGCAGAATAATATTAGCCATTCTCTCATAATGGCTTAGTAGAAGAACTGTTGAATGTATTCTGGCTGTGGTTCAGTGGAGTTTTGTGAGAGTGGGAATGCAGTCGGGCTTTTAGGTTTTATGTAACATCATATCACACTTCGGACTGAACATCAATGGAGTTTGAACCATATGACTGTGAACATATCAAAACCATGCTTTTCTGATGTTCTGGATGTTGTTCCACTCCTATTACTTATTTGTCTTCTTCTTCTTGATGCTCTTTGTCTTCTTAATGATAGTTGTTTAAAAGATAATAATGTATTATTGTTGCTATTGTTGTTGCTGCTGTGATGATTATCTGCAATTTGGACAGCTCATTCAAGTTTGCTTGATTGTGTTGACAAGCTTATTTTATAACCACCTCAAGTCAAATGCCAGGATCAATACATGGGTATTGGCTTACATTATCTCAAAAATCCTAGTAAGAAGGAAATCAGTGTCATTGTAAGGGGGAAATGTCCCTTTGACGGTCTTATATTGGGGTGGCCAACCTGTCAGAGGCTAAGAGCCACAGTTTTTACTGTGGTACTACAAAGAGTCACGTCATACACATGGGCACACATGAACTGCCCCAATCCCTTCACCTCACTCTCTCGCTCTCTCTTACACTGTGTGCACCATCTGACAAACAAACTCTCAATTTTTTAACTTTTAACTTTTAATCCAATGCAACAAAATACACACAGGCTTGAAGGTCGGAGTGCAATTGTGATTCAATAGCCATGTTAATGTCCGATATTTTAGATTCAATCGTGTGGCGGTAGAGTTGGCTACCTGATATAATTTGTTTTAGTTTGTCGTTTTCAGGAGACAAGATTTCAACAATGTCACTGAGACATGTTTTGACAAACTCCCCTTCATTGTATGGCTTTTTTAGCCCGTGCAATGTTCCAAGCAAGTTCATAAGATGCAAACATTACGGTCTGTGAGTGCTTCATAAATTTTGGGAAAAACTGTGTCTGCTTTTCTGCCTGACCTTTCAAAGTGACCAACTTGTGCTTGTGAAGTTCAGTCCCCCTTGAAAATTCCTGATTGACGTTTGCATGGAGTGAACTGAAGTTTCACTGAAGATTTCAAGCCTTGAAATGCGCAAATGATGCCTGACATATAAGGCAGAATGGCTTGCCATTATGTTTAACAAAAAAACAGAACTCTCCCATATTATCTCCCAATACATATGCGTGTGGTTATATCCTCGCTATTCTCCCCAATTGAGGGCAGAATACCTTTGTTTGGGGGCACGTAATATGCACTTATTGTTAAAAAAAACACATAAACACAAAATTCGATATGAACAATAGAGGCAAAGAGCTGCATCAGGCTTGGGAGCTGCGGGTTGGCCAGGCCTCGTCTAATATATAAAAGTAACTATTTTGAATAGACCAGCATTTATATTTTACCATTCATTTTTGAAATCTAAAAAGAAAAAAAATAAAACTACAGCCAAAATATCGCAAGATGTAGGGAAACTGTCACATAAGTGTGCGTGTGTCTGTGTGTGTGTGTGTCTCTGTGTATTTGTGTGTGTGTGTGTGTGTGTGTGTGTGTGTCTGTGTGTGTGTGGTCCACTGTATGGTCTGTCCACATGTATGCAATGGAAATGGTGGAAAAAGGAGATTTTAGGCGCTTCACTGTGTGCTTGGCTATGTCATGGCCAATTTGATGCCTGTGTATGTGTTTCTTTGCGATTATGAGACAGGATTAGTCAGTATGCAACATGTATCCGTGTGTAGCATAACTAATAATAATATTGTATATTTTATTAATCCCTCATGGGGAAATTCATTCTCTGCATTTAAGCCATCATGGATGAACCATGTCGTGTCGTCTACCAGTGCCAGGGGAGCAGTTAAGGATTCAGTGTCTTGCTCAACAACACTTCAGCACACTGGGGAGTGGGATTGAACCAGGACGGTTCAGTTCCAAGGACGATCGCTCTACCTCCTGCGCCACGCTGCCCCCAACCTTGATAACCATTAAAAAAAAAGGTGACAACAATAACATTATTTATTTTTGGTTAGCCAGATCAGCATATTTACACCAAGAAAGATGGAGCAGTGCTTCACTCAACTGATAAGCAGTCTCGGTGTGCCCAGTTACAGTGTTACAACTGGTTATAGATAGAAGAAGTTTTCATTGTTACTTCCGAATGTCTACTGGGTTACTATCAAGACTGGAAAAGTAATGGTTATAAAATTGAATACCATGTTTGCTCCAAGTCCTGTAGCTTCATAAATTAACAAGCCCCTGTTAGCTCCGCCCTTCCTTTATATTTTAAGGCAGGCCATATATATTGTACATAGTATTAGGTGTAGTTGTAGATACTTGGCCCTTTGGGGTGTTAAAAACGTTTTTTGAGAATTTATAGGTGACACACACCTACACACATACACAGAAAGACAAACACCGTTACTGATCATTGAAACATAACAGTTTTGCTTGGTGCTTTGTTAAAAAAAGCTTCATAATGGTGGGGTTCATTTTGTCAGTGCAGTGTTTCTGATAAAAGGCAGTGGTGTGATGTGTAACACAACACTTCTGGCATCCGAGTAAAGCAATACCTCAGGTTTTGGCGAATACTGCTTAAATTCACAAGGCAGAGGCCAATCAGGTAAAAGCCACAAGTAAAGTGTAAGACTGCCTAAAAAGCCTGTAAAATATTGAGCGTTCTGCTTTTTGACCAAACGATTGTGGAGATTGGATATATTGGTGCTGTGAAAGTCTTTTTGGAGCAGTTCAACCCTGCCCCGATAGAGTACAGTCAAAGTAGCTGTACAGGTATCACTTTCATGTCATATTTGCAAGATGGATGACATCACTTACCTGACCAGAGGATTACACATCTGCACTGCTTCAAAGTACCTCCTGAACTGAAGAAGTAGTGGTTGTCTTTTGAATGCCTCCTAAACGGAAGGGAAGGATAGCTCACTTAAATACACAGACACTTTAGTCTTCACACCTCATGCCTCTTTTGCTGAATACTAGAACAGAATTACCTCACATGCATGCAAAACAGGGATACACACTATTATGGGCCTCTAAGCAAATTGGGCCACTCTTTCCGCAGTGCCTTTTACACTGATGTTTGTTGGATCACCCTGTGACTGATACTGCTTATTCTCTTCCCAAAGCTGTCTCTTGCATTCTGCACAAATGGCAATTGTAGGGGCATGAAAATTTCCACCATGCCATGATGTGTAAATGTATTAGTGAACCCATTTGTTTACTTTGCACAACATTTTCTGTCTTAGGACAAGAAGCTGCTGTGGTGGATGGATGGCAGGACCTTTGTCTCAAAAATGTTTATCAGTGATAGTTTATGGTTATTGTAGAATGCTGTTTATTATAGTGGGCACTAGAGGAGTACAGTATAGTCATGTCTCAAACCCTCTGCTGCCCTTGCCACAAAGTCAGCAGACAACAGGGCTGTAGTCAGCCTCCCTGCCCCTTGATTTAAGACTGCACTTACCAGAACCTAGTGAGGCTGTCGGTCCTCTCTTTCTCTGAGAGCTGTCACTCTTATGTGTAATTTGCCCTGCTGAAAGAAAAAAAAAAAGCTCAAGTCAAACCGTGAATAATGAGTGGTTGTTAGCTTTTGAGACAGAACAAGCAAAGCGAAACACAAAACACTCCAGCAAAAGAACTGTAATTACCCACAAGCCTGTGAGTGCACTCTTAGAAGGATTGTTATTGTGTGTGAATGACCTTTCATGTCTTTGGCATGCTGCTTTGTGGCAGTGCGTCAAATTGTTGCAGTTCCATGATCTGGTAGCAGGCAGCAATAAGAAATACATATGTAATGATAGATGTATTTTCAGATTAATTGAAAAATAATAATGTTTACATTCAGCAATAGGGCACTGTAGAATGAAGTTTGAAGATCGATAGCAGTTTAAAGCTTTCTCTCCTGGACAGATGAAATGTTGTCAAAAGCAGTATTGTACAGTCAATTATAAACTTCAACATAGACTCTCAACTTTCAGATCATCTGCTCATTTGTATCATGGCAATCCTGATTTTACTTAGGCTTTGTTTTTTCAAATGTGCCAAAGTACGCCACCCCACAGGAAGATCGATTACCAAGCGATATCCGACAACTACAAATAGACAGATTACCCAGTGACTATGGGATGACAGATAACGCAGAGCAAGCACAACTGCAGTACGGGAACCTCCTGTTCCAGGCTTCACTTCCACAGACTGACTTTTTAGAGATTTATTCTATCAGTCAAGTAATTAACATGATTTATGGTGCAAGGGTGATTGTTGGTTAGACAACAAAGGGGTCGGGCGTTTCCTCCCCCAAGGAAATGCTATCAGGTGTTTTTCTGCTGTGCTTGCAATGCAGTCAGTATAGAGCTGTAAATCCAGGCATTCTGCATTGAAGAGAGATGACCCCCTACCCCCTCCCCGGCACTCTTTTCTTCCCTCTGTTGCTCTCCCCCCTCCTAGCCACTACAGGAGGTCACAAGTTCACAGCTCGGCCTTAACTGTTAAAACCTGGGGGCTGAACTTCTGACCTCATTGAGTGTAAAAGGGACCATAGTGAATAGTGTTTCTAATGCCTGCCATTTTGAAAGGCAAGAGGCGTTTAGGAAAAGGTACGGTACTGGCGTGACTGGAGCCAGGCCTTCTCTTTTGCCAACTTAACAGCGGCACAGAGGACGAAAACAGAAGTGACGTGACTAAAGAGTGCCCCTAAAGGCCAAGAATGGTACAGTCTTGACTGAGATATGAACTGGTTTGACTGATCCATCATTCGTCACATTCCCCACTGAAGAACATAGTTCATTCTGTTTTGGAGGATCATTCAGATTACTATTTTGGCATTTTGTCATATTTTAATTAGTGCTCAACATGTAGGTACCTTTTAACTCTTTGTGACAAACCTTCAAGCCTAATTTTCAATGAGAAGCATGCCAGTCTCGATGGCAGTATAAATCGTGCCTTGAAGCATCAGCGTAGTAACTAAAAGAAAGCAAACATTCATTTGCAATCTTTTCTCATGCATCTGTCAAGTAAAATCTTTAGAACACTCATACCTGCTTTAACAAGACTGGCAGTTTCCCACATTCGTGTCGCTTGCAGGCAAAAACAAATCCATAAGAAGTGCTGGCTTTGCCCTGTTTACACACACTACTTTTCCTGTAACCTCTATAAAACAAAACATGGTTTCTCTAGGCTGCCTTCTTCCCTATTAAAACATGAGGAGGGGAATTAAATGCCCACAAGCAGATTTTATGGTCTGATAAAAGATGGCATTTACTGTTGACTAATTTACTACCTGCCACAGTTTGTAAATGTATTGTAATACAGCAACAGCTCTACAACATAGCAGGCATATTCAGAGGGGTTTTGGTACATTTTTGTAAATCCTTTTTTTCTCATGTTCTGTTGCACAGCAGTAAAATGTAAACTTATTAATGGTATCGTTTGAAAACGATAATCGACTGTAGCGATGTCAGTCACACCGTAAATGCACTATTAACTGTCAAGGTGGATATTAGGCTGGCGAGTTATTTCAATGCAATGTCTATAAAGAGAGTGACTTGCATGTTGATGAGTATAACTTGAAAGAATTATTATTGTCATACAAATAAAAATTCTACTCAGCCAAGAGTACTCCAGTTATTTCAGTTATTTTGATTACCGAAGGGAAAGTCTTCAAGTGTCAGCCTGGAGATCTCATGCACTAGTGTGTACATTTGCTTCAAGGTTTCCAACAAACACTCTGGGAAACTAAATAAGCCTGGCAAATTGGTGAGGAATTTAGGCCTTGCTTGCAACTGTACTGCTGTGTGACACTTTTTTTTCTTGAATTGGGGATTTATGGTTTGTTGGAGCTGTGTTAATTGCCCATTGTACTCCTGCTTGGTTGATACATTTCTTTTTTTAATGTGCTGATAATCTATTTGCTTTGATTTGTTAATTTTCTGGGGATACACTTTGCTTGTTATGTTGCTCTTTTTTTAATTAAAAAAGAGAGATGATGGACTATCGGTTGCATTATTAATTCATACAAAAGATTGTCCCTACTCTGTTATACTTCGTATACTTTCCCTTGAATCATCTTAACATCTCATATTTAGTCACAGTAGCTGTGCTAGATTTATATTGAGCGTTAAATGTAAAATCACTCTTATCCTCTTTATTGTTGATATTTGGCCGGCCGTTGGTTGCTCTTATTCTTAATCCTTTTTTGTATATTATGCTTTCCATGATTGTTAAAGTACTAGTTGTTGTTTTTTTTTATCTACTCGTCTCTTGGTTCTGCGCACTTAAAACTAGTAATGCATAGCAAGAACACTACAATCGGTATTGCACCAAGATCATGTGCTGCAGTGGACCAAAGCCCACTGCTTCATTAAGTTTTGACTTACCCTTGCCATCACCCACAACAGCATACCTAATCTGAGCAAGTTTGGGGAAGCCCTTCATGTCAATTTGCATTCTTTGTTGTGTCTTCTTTGAGCCTGTTTCATGTCCCTCTTCTATCTCCTTTGTCACCCCAGTGAACTCTGTATGCACTTTGACACTTTAGTGACCATCTCTTGAGCTTTTTTTCTAAATCAAATTGGAACTCTTTCAGCTCATTCCCAACCATTATGCAGTTGTTTGACCTTTTAGCCATCTCTTGTAGCACTCCTCCTTTTCAGGTCATGGAATTTTAACTAAAAAAATGAAAAACTAGAAAAAATAAATTTAGCAAGTGTTCAAGCAAAATTTCAGTTTTCGAAGCTTTCTGGTGGGGCGAGTTCCCAAACTATTTGCCTACTGTTATTATTTTTACACTTGAGCACAAGATATAGATAAAAAATAAAAAATAAAATTCTCTCTCTCTCTCACACACACACACACACACACACACACACACACACACACACACACACACACACACGCGGTACAACTTTCTCTGGTCGTGTTGTCAATAAATGTCAGGACATGGACTATCAACTATAGGTGAATCAATTTAATATAATCGCAAGTCGCAAAGTTTTATGCTGTATATTTTGTTAAATAAAAATAAAAAAAAATAAGCAATTATGTATTTCTTGGAAAAAGTTTAGTATCTTTTTTTCAGCCAAGTGAATGTGGTGAATATAATTTTCTACAATTACACCCCATTAAATTTTGTTTCTTTGTTTTTGTACTTCTCTGTCCCTTTTATTTGCCTGTATTCCTGGATTTTGGTTCAGTTGTGCATGTCTGTGCACATATTTTTGCTATGTGTGTGTATGTATGGTGTATGTGTGTGTGCATGCGTGCTAGCGTGTCCCTCTCTGCATGTCTCTGGGATTACTAGTGCTTAGATGACATTATTTGATCGATAGTGCCATACTCTGTCTTTGGTTTGTTTGATTTTGCTCATCATCACTAACATGGGATGAAATATTTGGGTAACAAAAATTGATATAATGACCAAGTGTGCCTTATTATCTTTAAGCTACATCAGATTGGCAAACTTCTAAAGGAAAGGAAAATGTCTAAGAAATATTACTAGTCATTTATCAAGTCCTTTCCATTTGCATATTGCCTACAGAAGCACTGGCAGAAAGCTAAATAAAATGGCCAATTGGGACTTAGTTCCATTATTCTCCAAGATGAAAAAGCTTCTCTTGGAGGTTTCAGTGATATTTTGTATCGTGTGGCCTCCCATATTGACACGGCAAACACTTATAATCTGATAATCGGCTTTTAATGTTACAGTAAGCAAAGATCATGTACATAGCAAATGACATTAGAATCATGTCAGCCCTCTCTGAAGCCAATGATCCTGTGAGTGATTGGTTGAATACTTTTATGATTGTTCATGAATGCCCTTTGAGGTACAACAATAGTGGAAGAGCTTTATTAATTAGAAGGTAACTGCATCCTCAATTTTTCTTTGTCACAATGAGCCTGGTCCCAGGTGTAATGTGGCAGAGAGGGAGAGGTGGTAGAGTCCAGATGAGGCTCACCCAGCCCTGCACCCAGCAAACCAAAATAATGAGTTTCCTTCCCCCTTTAGCCACTATATGCACCATGATGTACAACTCACAATTAAGCATGGCTTGGTGATCCAGTGATTAATGTCTCTTGCGGTGGTTGTGTAGGGACTGGGACTTAGTGTGAGACTAGGGGACTGGCTGAAAGTCCCTGTTTATATTCGTATCATGGCTGCACCACACTCTCACCCCCACTCTCTCTTTGCTGCTTTCTCTCACACACTTATTCGGTTCCTCCCTCTTAACCAGTCTCTATTACAGGGAAGATGGAAAGGACTATTTGCAATTCAGTAACCTTTATGACAGTGCAGTCTTTAATCAGAGACCCATATTTCCCTTGTAGAGGAACACATCCACATAAACAGAAACACACATCCACACATCAAGGGGCGTGTAGAGGCTCATGAAATGCCCAGCGTGGGTGAAGTGAAGAATGTGACTTATCTGATTCACAGTACCCCGATGCAGTTTAGTTTGTTGTTAGGGTAGGCTTTTAATTTTTTATGGTGGGACAGCGCTAAGTAAATTCTGTCTGTCAGGTTTTTAAAATGATATTAGTGTGATGTATTGAGAATTAAGACAATTTCTATCTCTTTGAAAGTATTATTTGGTTAACAATATACTACTGACATCCAATTAAACAATGTTAATTTAGCCAGTGTTATCTCCTCATTTGCCTTTGCCACATAATTCAATTCATTGTCAGGGTAGATCTTTTGATTTAAACCCATTTAAATTGCAAATGACAGCGGATAGTAGTATCCTAATTCCAACAATTGGTAATAATTGAAATTGTGTGGTAAGCATTTTGTGCCAAAATAGCAAGAGCTGTTTGTGACCATTTCACCGACCCTGTTTAACGATAAAGGCTAGAGATTTGCTTTATCCTCCAGAGCCCTATTCAACTGAATGAGCAACACTCATCCTGGCGAGCACAAGAGCACGCCCCCTTCTACTTTCTCTCCCCCTCTGAGCAGGATCATTTCCCTTCACACCCAGGAAGCCTTTGTCGTGGCAGCATCTTTCTCCTCCTCACTTTTCCTCTCCCTTCATTTTTGCCCCCCCCCTCCCATTCACTCCAACTTTCATAAGCTCGGTAAAGCATGTCCTTCAATTCCCTTGCTCTAGTGTTTTCACTTAAGATCAGGAGTGATGAGCAAAAGGTTTCTGGCTCAATCCTTGAGCAAAGGCCTGGCGTGACAGGGATTATTATTTATTTGTCATCTTGGATGTAATAAGCTGTAGGTACAGACTGGCGAGCCAGTGATTTATTGCTCTGTCGAGCGCCAGTAGCAGTCCGGCCGCTGGGGCGTGCAGGATGAATACCGACCTGTCACTCCCGTCCATCCGTCTCCCCCTGTCTGCCGCCCTCACAACACCGCCCCATTTCATGCCAGAATACATAAACAATCTTTCATTACTCCTAAGCCTTTTTTCATATCTAAGCTTTACAAAGCACAAACTTTGAATTTATTCATGGATTTCTCCTTTTTTTCCTCTTTATGTCGCCCTATATGAGTTACCTTTCCTTTTTTTTCATTTTGTTTTGTGTTTTTACATTCCTGGATTTCTTTGTAATCTTATATGCTTAAGAAATCCCACACTCATACAGTTTTGGTACTCTTCCTCATGTTTTATTTGTCTTTTTCTGATTCCTTTGTGATTTCCTTTCTCTCTCAAATATGCTTTGGAGAACAGCTCAACATTCCCATTGTAACATTTCCAAATGAATTACATTCATATATATTCTTATATTCTTGAGCAAGTGGTGATTGGACATCAACTTGTTGGTAAGCTGTCAGCACCTAGGTCTTCCGATGAATTAGTGTCACTATTCATGCAGCACTAAAACATTAAATGAGTAATGAAATATCACATCTCTGGACTTCAGAACCCCCCCCCTCCCGTTACCCTGCCCTCAATAGCAAGGCACATAATATAAACCACCGGTTAATTTAGAAAGGAATTTTTATATTTCTCAGCTAAACTAATCATGCATGGTTAGAGCTCAGTGTAATCCAATCACATGGCATCATAAATGTCCCTCTTGTTAGGGCTATTGAGAGACTTGATAAACGGGTAGAGATTATGAAGTTGAGAAACATAGCTTTAATGGATTGTTTTGGCTGCCTTAGAAGAGCTTGTCCCGCTTCTTTATATCAATAGTCATTCTTTTTCTTAATTCCTAATTGCCATCTCATGGCTTATGTTGACTAACAAGAAGATGGCTTTTAAAAAAGAGGACAGATTCTTTAGAACGCTTTTCAGAATGCTGGACGGGAGGAGGCCACAGACAGATACTGATCCCCTTTGTAAGACAATAATTATTTTGAGATATTAATTTAGCCATGAGCCAATTTATAATACAACTTCTTTTCTGGGAGAACATGTAAGAATTTGATGCTTTTGCATTTGGTTTCCTCTTTCGTAGTCATTATTTTCAGACGCAGAGTAACAGCTGCATATAGTTTGTGTGGTGAATGATATGTTAAGAGAAAAAGGTGGAGATGCCTCACAGGTGGGTAAGACCCTGACAGCCAAACAGTATATGGATTGATATATTCTCTCAAACTGATTTATAGTAAGATTATTGCAGTCTTTCGAGTGACGAGTGATTGTTAAATGTATCTATAGACACAGATTGACATAGACAGTTAGCAACTGGCTTGCTTTAGTCAGTGTATTATTTCACAGTAAATATCACAATAGCTACCATCAGCAGAATGAAGTGCTATGGAAAGACATATGAGTCTTCTTCTGTCTTCTTTTCCTTTTGACTGTTCCATTCAGAGGTCACCGAATCATCTCCTCTGTATCTGACAATGGATTTGTGGTATCTTAAAGGTTTGTGGCCCATCATTAACACACTTACATTACATTAATAGTTCCTTGACCACTGATTTCTGAATGTTATTATATATTCAATAAATACACTGATATTTGGCTGCTGAAAAAAAGGTAAGGAACCTTTGTCTAAATGAAGTGATATCCTCTGAAAGTTTTGAAGGCATTAATAAGTTAAGGTGAAGGTCATGGATATTTTGTGGATGCAACAGAAGCCTAACTTAATAAGGGGTCTTGCTATGAAGGAAATTATTAATTGGGATAGGAGTAAACATTAGGGGTTTAATCCAAATTGTTCAGAACAATAAACATATTGATGTCAAACACTTGAGATGCTTTCATATGCTTTAAGGAACTTGTCTTAGAAGAAATGCATGAGCATACTCCAAACACTGCACCCCGCCAGACATTGTATCTTCTAAAACTTGTTTTTGATAGGAAAGACAAGGTGAGAAAATTGTTTACCAAAGTACCTCTTCTTGAAGCCCAAATCTTCAAGAACAGGGAAACCTGCTGCAGACAGATTTGAGGTCATGTTATTAACTCAGGTTATTGTGTTGATCTGGCAGCCACACACACAAAGGCAGCGCAGTATCATGACATAAACCCCTGTTCAATAAACCAGCTGTATTTACTGTGTACAAACTGCAAAGCCAGAAGATGTTAAAGATGATGTTCTCCCTATATTGGGGTCAGCTTTCTTTTTTTTAGATTTTAATAGAATATGTCCCATTTGCTCTCTCTTTACTGAGTTTTTTTTTTTTCATGGTGGTTGTTTAATTTATGCCACTTCTCCTCATCTGTGTCTCTGTTAGCCTAGGTGGTTAGGTCCCGGGAACTCAGCTCAGCCTACAAACCACCACTGACATGTAGCTGATCAAGCCTTAATTAAGCGGACATTTTCTCCCTGTGATTTCTATTGATATAGAGCGGAGAAGAGGGAGAAAAAAAGAGTCATTGTCCTCCTAGGCTATTGGAAAATTGAGTGGACTCTTTCCAAACTTTGGCTGAACTTAGCTGTCTTTTCCACTGTATTTGGCCTCTTGTTTTGCTTTTTAAAGGAACTTTGTTTTGACAGTATTGTCATTATCCCCAGTCTGTCTTATATTCCCTGCTCTTTTTAATTCGTGTCATGATTTATCTTGTACATCACCCATTTCAATGTCTTCTTTCTGCTTCTTCCTTTTCAAATCATTCAGCTACTGAAACTCTTCTGTGCTCGGTGTCTGGCCTCGTTTTCAGGACGGCTGCCTATCTTAGCTGTCTGAGCTGAGGTGAGTGGTCTAGGTAGGGTGGGGTGCAGCATTAGTGTTTTTGCTTGCCAGTGCAATAGAGGCTGACACGCGTCAGGGCCTCTGTCAGCAGATCAGCACCAATGCAGATGGGAGGTGAAAAGCTCCCCAGTGACAAGGCTTAGAAGCTGAGGCCCTCCCCCCCTTTCCCTTCAGTCCCCTCTGAATCTGTCTGTTGCTTTATTGCATACACCTCTCTTTCGCACACTTACTCTCCCCAGCCCTCCCTTCCTTTGTTGTTGCAGCGCTAAGGATGGAGTGGGCTCTGACAAAGTGCTGCGATTGATAGATGGACAGAGCAGGAGACTGGATGAGGGAATGGATAAGGGCAGAGGAGGGAGTTTAACACAGGCAAACAAAGAGAGACAGAGAGGAACGACCTGCTCGGCTATGCAGCAGCTCATAGTCCCTCAGCAATTTAGCCCTCCACTAACCCAGTACCGCTGGACTCGACTCTCATTGCTCCCTCTTTGGTCACAGTGCATATGATTGTGTGCCGGGGCTTAGAAGAATGTAGTACCCATGAAAAATAAAGAACATCCATGTACATCAGAGTTAGATTTGTAGCATATTTTGAATTTACTTTTAAAACGTGCTTGACCTTTATTTAAACAAATCAATAGACTAACAAAAAAAAGATCAACAAACAAACAAACAAAGAGAAAAAGAGGGTAAATCTGTTCCAATATATGATTTGAGACTTCCAAAGTTAGCATGTCCTATTACTTAATATTCCCAAGTTGATATTCAATATTTGTACTGCAATTTTCATCATCTTAAAAAAAAAAAAAATGAAATTGGGAGAGTTGTGTTCTTGTTTCTGTTAGTCCAAAGATTCACTGAAATACCCTGCAGTATTGTATGGTGTGTGTGGGAGGCTTTAGCCATTTTTCACAGCTCCAGCATACCTAACCAGCCTTGGAAAAGAAAGATGGGAGAGGTTCTTTTTTGTGTTCTTATTACAAAGGCCTTCCTCTGCATCTTGGGTGGGGTAGCTCATATATGTACTTCTGTGTGTGTATGTGTATCTTCTCATTACGGCCCTACCTGCACTGCATTACTTGTCAGTGGTATCGGAGTTCCCCACTCAGATTAAGACTAATGCCGATGGCCTCAGGAACTGCGATTAGAATCACACTCATTACTCAGGGCCCAGAGA
Organism: Fistularia tabacaria; assembly: GCA_901007705.1. Classification (NCBI taxonomy): domain Eukaryota; kingdom Metazoa; phylum Chordata; class Actinopteri; order Syngnathiformes; family Fistulariidae; genus Fistularia; species Fistularia tabacaria. Next base: position 121,034 of record CAAKHD010002689.1, on the reverse strand, counting down.
CGGAAGCAATTTAAAGTCCCCGTCTTTACAGTACAAGAGGCAGGGCAAGCCCTCACTGTCAGAAGAGCGGAGACACAACCCACCATATGCACTCACACACATCACCGTGGACTCCTGTACCCCTCCCTTTTTTTGTCCTCCAAGGACACCTGAAGGCCAGGGCCCTTTGACTGACTCTTTCCTCATGGCTTTTTAATTCATTTAACCTATAGACAATAGGAAAGGACAGACTACTTTAGTTTGCATGCTTCCCTAATTTGTAGAAAGGACAGAAGCCCTGTAGGAGTTGTTCTGATAATTTGTCTTGGAGATATATTGTATGGAAGAGAGTTGATTAGAGGTTGGGTAAGGAAAAGAAAGTGTGTCATGCTGTGTGCTGTCACACTGAGGCAGACCCCAGTACAGATTAGTAGTCAATATGTGTTAGTCTTATGTCATTGAGACTGATTGATTGAATGAGTGGTTGTGTACTTTGTGAATGTGTTGAGCTTATTTTCTGTAGCTGTTTATCCAAAGGATTTTTTAAATGTCCTATTTATGCACATTAATCTAAGTTTTCTACTCATCTGAGAAGGGTTGGATATTCTGTCAGTACATATACACTTTGACAGTTGATGTATTCCCACTGTTAGAAATATAATTTTTACCACTGGTGCTATGTTCTTATGAGATTGTCAAGTGACGTCTCATTCTTTTTTGAATGAATGTGTGTATGTTCACAAATACAGAGAATTTGGCTCCAGCTACCAGTTACACCTCGTACTGACTTGAAGGGAAACAACGGCCAAAACTTTTGCAATGTCTGTTTAAGTAATAGTAAAGTTAAACAATTAAAATTCTACCCCAAGGGGGGATAAGCCACTGATTTCCTTGAGAGGGTCCTAAGCCTGGATAAATGCATAAGTGCATACGAGGTAAAACTTGTGTTACTTTAAATATGAAATTCATACCTTCGTCTTCCATACCAGATTGGTAGAGGCCTGGGTTAACAACGACAGCTAATGGTGCTTATAAGGTAAGGTGCACCTGTTGGAACTGGGCTACTGTGGGTTGTAGAAGGAGAGGAGCGAGATTTGTTCGTAAGCAGAGACCAAAGAGGAAAGGTGAGACCGGTAGCAGGGACTATGACAGGAAAATCTAGAGAGTTTGTTGGCTTGATGCAGAGGAGGAAAGCAGATATACTGTTTGTCCAAGAGATCAGAGGTAGCAAGGTAGAGCAAAAGTGAAAGGGCAGCAAGGCTAGAAACATGGGAGCAGGAGTTAAGTTGTTCTATAAAGATATTGATAGGAAGAGAAATGGAGTAGGAATTATCTGTAAGGAGGAGTTTATCAGGAATGTTCTGGAGGTAAAAACAGTGTTAGAGTGATGAGTCTGGAGCTGGAAATATGGTTTGGTTCTCAATGTTGTTAGTGGTTATGCCCCACAGGTAGAATGTGAGTTAGAATAGAGGGAGAAATTCTGGGCCAAGTTAGATGAAGTGATGCCGAGTGCCCCTGAGGTAAGGGAGTGGTAATTGGTGAGGACTACAATGGACGTGTTGGTGCAGGCTGCAGAGGTGATGAAGTGATGGGTAGTTTGGAATCCAGGATAGGGACACAGTGGTACATATGGTGGTAGACTTTGTGAAAAGGATGGAAATGGCTGTAGTGAATAGTTTATTTCAGATGAGGCAGAAAAATAGGGTAACTTATTGTAGCGGGGGTAGGAGCACACAGGTAGACTACATCTTGTATAGACGATGTAATCTGAAGGAGATTGGTGACTGCAAAGTAGCGGTAGAGTATAGCCAGACAACATAGCTGGCAAGGAAGATGAGGAGAACAATGGCACAGCAAAGGACGAAGGGGTCGAAGCTGAAAAAGAATTAGTTTTGTGTAATTTACAGGGATGAGTTGAGACACATTCTGGTTGGTCTGGAGCAAACAAAGAAACTGCAGTAAATATGATCAGGTAGTCAGATTGGAGATACTTGGCGTCTCATCTGGAAATAAAGAAGATAAGTAGACTTGGTGGTGGAATGAAGAATTGTTGGAGTGTATATCGAGAAAGAGATTAGCAAAGAAGAAGTGGGACACTGATCTCAGGAGAATAGATGGGAATACAGGGAGATGCTGTGCAAGGTGAAGGTAGAGGTGGCAAAGGCCAAAAATGGGTTACAATAACTCGTATTCTTGGTTGAATAGTAAGGAGGGTAAGTCGACTTTTAAATTGGTTGACATAAAAGAGAGTGAGCTATTCCAAGGATGTGCAATAGGTTCAGATGATTAAGGATACAGAATGTTGGACAGCTGTCAGAAGTGTTAACCGAAGATGGAAAGACTAATTTGAAGAGATGAGGAATTAGGAAAATGATAGAAAACAGAGTGGAAGAGATGACTATTGGAGACTACAAAGTAACAGAGATTAATAAAGATATATGAGGATGGGATTGAAGAGCATGAAAAGTGGAAAGGCTGTTGGTCCTGATGATAAACAATAACTTTGGGGGTATGGAAATGTCTAGAAGAGATGGCATCACGGTTTTTGACTAGATAGTTCTAACTGGATCTTAGAGAGTGAGAGGATACCTGAGGAGAAGACTTGAAGTGTGCTGGTGCCAAATACAAGAACAAGGGAGACGTGCAGAGTTGCGATAACTACAGAGGAGTAAAGATGACGAGCCAACAATGAAGTCATGACAGAGGAATGGAAGCTATTCTGATGGCAGAAATAAGCATTCATGACCATGAGTATTGTTTCATGTCAAGAAATATTACTAAAGATGCAGTATTTGCTTTGAGGATGTTTTTTTTTCAAAAAGTACAGGTTGGGTTAGACGGAGCTGCATTGTGCCTTTTGTAGATCTAGAAATAGGTGTGACAGGGTGCTTAGAGAGGAAATGTGGTACTGTTTTAGGAATGTCTAGAGTGGCAGAAAAAGGCCACATTAGAGTGGTGCAGGGCATATATGAGAGTGTAAGACAGTGGTGAAGTGTTCTGTAGGTGTGACAGAGGAGTTCTGAGAGGAGTTGAAACTATATCAATTCAGAGCCCCTGGTTGTTTGCTATGGTGATGGAACGGCTGATAAATGAGGTTAGACAGGAATCTCCATGGACCTTGATGTTCATATGTGACATTGTGATCTGTATTGAGAGCAGGGCACAGTTTCAGGGGTATGCGTAATAACAAAAAGACACATCCTGAAAATCAAGAATAAAAGGAAAAGTTTACAAAACGGTAGTGTGACCACCAATGTTTCCATATTTAGAGATAGTGGAACTGAGGAAAAGAAAGGAGGCAGAGCTTGAGGTGGCAGAAATGAAGATGCTGAGGTTCTTTTTATGAGTGACAAGGATGGATGGGAACAAGAATGAATCCATCAGAGGAACAGCACATGTTAAATGGTTTGCTGATAAAGTCAGAGAAGTCACTGAGATAGTTTGGATACGTACAGAGGAGGGATAGTGAATACATGGGTAGAAGGATGCTGAGTTTGGAACTACTAAGCAGGAGGTCCAGATACACTGATGTGTATATTTACTGATTTAGTGAAAGAGCAAATGAAGTTGGTTGGTGTGAGAGAAGTGGATGCACAGAATAGGGTTGGATGGCAGATGATTCGCTGTGATGACCTCTCACAGGAACAGCCGAAGGAGAAGAACACAGTACATCCCATGCAAAATTTTGCCCTTAGACCCCTTGGCTCTGTGTTAGAATGGTTTTCTGAATGTGGGATTATGTATTTATGACTACTCCACTTTCAGGTTACAGCTGCTTCGTGTCGTTCAGTGACAACTGTCCAGGAGAATGCCCTCAAGGGTCATCTGTAGGGTGGTTGTCACTCAGTAATAAATCACAAACCTATCAATTATCACCTGTCCCTATGGCACCTCTACTTTGTTTATGCTGGTGATTCTCAAGACAGACAACAGATTTTCATTGTTGTGTCTGTCAGTGAAGAACTCACAACTATATTGACATATTATAAATACTAAATAAGATACCACCAAAGCTAATTTAATTTGTACGATGAAGAATGAATATATTTGTTCATTTGATATATTTTCTTTAACTTAAACTTCTTAAACACTGCTTTCCTCATTTCTGTGAACATTATCTACAAATTATTTTTTGATTTGGTTGTGGACTATTCAAGATGTCGCTCTGACTGACTTATACTGATAGAATAGCAACAACAACAACTAAATTAAACTACCTTTAACACTAAATGAAATATCAACTATCTAAAACTGGTAACAAATAAATGTGCTTATAGCACTGTCCATGACAAATCTGGAGATTTGATGGGATGGGGCAGATTTACCAAAATTACATTCATTTACCTCTTCTTCTCATGCTGATATGAGTGATAAATACAGTACTTTGTCAAGATTATCTCAGAAAGAGTTAAAGCTCAACAAATCTTTTAAAAGTTTGGATCTTATATTTAAAGAATTTTTAGTTGATGAACAGGCTGTCGAAGAGAGATGTGTATTTTACTGAGGTAGTGAAGACTAGAAAAGCTTGAGCAGTGCAGGGCAGTATAGTTATATTTATTAACTAAGGGCTACATGTTAGATAATTAACGGCAGCATTTAATACTCAAGATTTCATGAATTAGAGTGCATAGAGTACTCAGCAGACACACTTGAAATTGAAATCAAGTCGGGGATATTTTGAAGAAAATTAATATCTTTAAAACATCTAAAAAAAACAACAAAGAAAACTAAAGACACAAAAAATAAAGATTTAGTTTTTGCCCATTGCTACCTACCCGAGTGACTATTGAGGGAGCTGTCACCAAAATCAAATAGTTCTTATAAGTGTAGAAAGTGACTTGTTTCATTTTTAAAAATAGTCACATTCATTTCAGATGTACAATTTCACTGCAAAATATGGCACATTCCTGTAGATAAAATGAAAGGAGAAATTTATTTAAACAAAAATCTTGGATTTCTGTAAATATAAAAGTCATATTTTACTATCACCATAATAGTTATGAGGCATATAATCATCATATGCTGCCATCTTTTAAACATCCAATCCCTAATTTCATCTGCCATGCTATTCAGCATTTGCAACCACCCAAGCTTCTAAACACAAATGACACCCACTGTATGCATTTTGACTGTTTGAATGGCATTGAATAATTGATATTATAATTCTTGCTGTGACGTATTGTTTTACAGCATGTGCAGAGACAGATCTGTATGGCCCTCCCTGCAAAGTACCTTTTTTTTCTGTATGGATCTACCAAGTGCTGAGGACTGGTTAAATGCTGTCAATCATTGATTTTTCTCACTGACAGTAGAGTGATGGCTGTGGTGATTGAAGAAGTCAGGGTTTTGTCTTTCTCCCCTGCACTGCATAGATTCAAGTGAGGAATCTTCACACCTCCAATGCCTGCCCAGCACTTCCCTTTGTCTCTTTTCCCTATTTTCCAAGTCTCCCTGTTTTCTCACCCTCTTTTTTTTCTCAAATGGACATCAACAGGCCATGAAATAATCAATGCTGATGATCCATCTTGGAGCCTGTCGATATGTTAATGAGCAGGCCTCATCGTTATTGCTGCCGGGTCGTAAATCACTGCCGCTTACCAGAATGCACAGCAGCTGGTGCAGCAAACCCCAGGCCAGGAATAAAACACCGTCTTTTAACGATTAATGTCCAAACATTCTACTGCCCTGTGCCTTGATTGTTTTCAGATGCCAAAAAAGTAGGACGGATTGTAAATCAATAAAACAATAAGACAAAGCGTTTTAATAAAAGGAGAGGTTGTGAGTAAATCATTGCAGTGCTCCGTTTAGCACTGTTTCCTGGCTGAGGAATAATTGGATACCTGGTACCCAGAAATCATTTGTTTAGGTTACAAATGCCTCTGTTGTCGAGTAGTGAGAAGCAGGCTGGCTTGCAGCCTTACATTTTTCAAAAGGTTTTTTAAAAAATGGCCCGAGCAAACCACAGAGATGGTTTAGTTGCTGTATGAGAAGTGAAAACCTAATATGTTTGCATTGCGTAAGCTGTTAATCTTTTTAGAAAGGGGTGGTTTGATTTGTCCTCCATTTTGCGCAGTTGAAATCTTATACTTTATCCATTAAAATTAATGCAACTCTGACATATGAGTTTGGTGTACCTTCAAAAATATAATTAATGCCCTTGTCCTCACCCATTGCCAAATGTTTTCTCACACTGAATCCCACATAAACTAATTCTGATTTGTAAATGTCCTTCTAAGAACATAAGTGAGCTAATATGCTTTTGAAGTCTGTTTTTTAAAACTGATTCTTGATTATCAGGTCCTGATTAGCTAAAATTGGAGAGCATAGTTTTGTTTTGGGTTTTACTTTTCTCAGATCTAAATGTTTACTGGATGTTTCTAAAGTGGTTTTCATTGACAAGTGGAATTATTGAGGGCACTACCATTTTTAAGGCCTTTTCCATTCATATAGTTATTGTAATGACAGGGCTACACACAAGGAGCAAATTCAGCCTGAAGCAATAAACTGAATTTAACACTTCCCATGGACTTGTATGATATTTAGCTGTGGCTTTGATTATTAGTTTAGGGCTAATTTATTTTATCCAGTAGGATCCTGAATCTGCAAAGATCTGTTATTTTTCACAGGAATTAAAACATTTCCACGAGCTGGGTGAGCAAAACAAACATAGTATAATGTGGGAAAAAGACACGAATAAATGAATTACTGTCCTGGTGATTTTTTCCTATTATATATAAATTCACACATAATTGGAATGAAATTCATCCATTTCTTCCAATTTGTTTTGTTACTGTTCATTGCTTGACTATTTCTGCTCTTCATAAGCCCCCTTTCACTGCAGTTTTTTTAAAATATTGTTTGAGGAATATGAACAGTAAATCGAAAGCTATTCCCTCAGTATATTTTAAATCTAATCAAATGTCTTCATTTCCTATGAGGTGTAATGGTCAAAGTGCCAACAACTGAGTTTTATAAGAAGGACATGCTCTCTCTGTCCCAACCAGGGAACCTTTTGAATTGTGCCCCTGTTTGTTTTAATATTCCTATCATTTGTGATGTCACTCCTGTGACCTTCTTCGGGGTTATTAAGTCAAGCTTGTAGATTACATTGTCTCTGTGTCTCACCACAGGACCTCCTAGAGCCGAGCAGTTTTATATGGTAGCCCTTGGACCCTCTGCAGAGGATGGATCATAAAACCAAGCATAAAAATAATGTTAGCAACTGGAACATTGTATTCATCAGGGATATCTCAGAAAGGCATTTTTCAAAATATCAGGAGTGGAAGGTAACCAATTTGCCACGTTAAAACGTAAAACATTTTATCTGATGTTTCAACAGAAAGTATGCCATTACACCTAATCATAACATATGCATTTGTTAACATTTCCATCTTTGATTTCCTCATTTAATTCTAAAGTCCCTGCATGTCAATCTGATCGTGAGAAGGTGTGTTAATGTGTTGTTGTTTCAAATGAATTTCACTCTCTAAGAAATCAAAGTTACACCCCTAATACTCTAAACACACTACATACCCTGTGTTTTCCCAGATTGGTATATTCACTTATACATTAGAACAAAACTGTGTTTGAGGATCCCAACTTTGGTGTATGCACAGACCTTGTATGTGCTGGACAGCCCATTTATTTACTGCATTTGCTTTGGGATCTGACAGCTTAAATTCTTTTGGCCTAAACCATGTCTGCAATAAAGAACTGTGCTGCTTTGTCCTCCCTAACTGCTAAGTATGATCCTGATAAATCCATGACTCTGGCATATTCCAGTGCTCAGCGGACATAACAGCAGTTGTTTAAGTTTTCCAAACTAAACAGAGCATATTTCAAAACAGGGAGATAGCAGAAAGAGTCTGGAAAATGGCATGGTTTGACTCGTGGAAGTTGCTTATCTAAATTGTTTTAGTCACAAAGACAAGGATCATTAACTCCAGATGTCAAAGAAAGTAAACAATCTATCAATTGGCTTCAGCAATGCCACGTGCTGCAGCACCAAATGAAGGTTTCTATTTCTTACAAATGCTGTCTATCAATATCTGTGTCCTTCCATCAATCTTCATCTTCCACAACCACATGTAGCCAATCATCCATATTAAATATAATCAGCATTCTTATTGATTTTCTGATCAAATCTGTGTGTCTTACGATTTCTGAACAGATGGGCCCTCTGTATCAAGTTATTAGTTGGATTTTATTACAGCCTTACAACTTATAATTTCATGAGACATTTTTGCTATTTGGCAAAGGCTCATATGTTGGCATTTCTGTTTTTCATTTGTCCTTTGTCTATCTATATTATATATTATTAAAGGTGTCCCTGCATGAACAGATCTGGGATAGCCATGACAAACATTATGCTAAATAACAAGTACTTAAAAGCTTTGAGGGATTCAAAAATAAAATAAATCTGACTGCTTTTTATTTGGTTCATGTTCATGGAGACCATGATGTTTTTTCATCAAACAATAAGTGACCTATTGAACTTTTTGCAGCTTCAGTCACCCTATGAACTTACAGTGACACACTTCTTTCTCATTTTGCAAAGTCTTTTGATGCGTCACCATCAACCCCCTCCCTGTCCCAAGTGGAAAAAGTAGCCACTACCCACGGAGTTACCTAATAATAAGCTAAAAGTTGTTTTGGAAATTCACATAATTTAAACATTACAATATTCATGAGGACACATGCTTTTTGGGTTCCTGGGAATAGCTGTTGATAGGACCAATCTGGAAGGAGTGAAAAATGATTTAACACACTCAGCGGGAATGTGCAATTGGCCAATTGCAGTGTGCAGCACTTAATTCTTACTATATAGCTTGATGTAGCATTGAAGCTGTTTATCGTAGAATTAATGTGATTTTGAAGCATTTGTTTAGGTGTTATAATAAATGCTAATTAAGCTCTACAACCATAATTAGAGCCTTCACTAGACAGACCAATTTTACGACCACAGTAAGAGCATCAAGAAAATTAAACACACATATTCGCACACCTACTTGCATATGTGCTATCACACATGCACATAAAAAATCTCACCTTATAATTACAGTCCTGCCAGCTATCATCCAAGACAAATTTTGGTGTTGCAGGGCCTTTTAGTTGAATAAATTAATCTTTCTTTTGTTCCCTGAAGCTTTTAGAAAGTGTGCAATTGTGTGCTCTGAATTTTAAAACATAAATAAAAATTAAAGATGAAAAATACTGATTAGTACATGAACTACTTTACATTTAGAGGCTTGTATGAGTTGATAGGAAATGTGTGATTTGCTTGATAAAATGAGTCAATTTCTTTTACTTTCAGTGACTGGTTTTGTCTGTGTTCCCCACTGTATCACAAACAGAGCATTATTAGATCTATATGTGCAGTGTCAGTATGTAACCTTTCTTACATATTACCAAGGTGCCAGTCAAATGACATGGCAAGATTAAAACTGATATTCCTTGACTGCATTTTAGATGCACACAGTACTCAGGGGGTTGTTGTTGTTTTTCATGGTGAGGATGACCCATTTGTGATTGTTTTATGTCGACAGTGGTGATTTAGGCAGGAAAATCAGTGAGATGAGAGAATCCAAACACATGCACCTTTAAGAATCTACAAGGTTAGCACCTAAAGTGAATGTAAACATTATTGAAGATGATTTTGTCTTCTAAAACTTCAGACAAAGTAATGACTGTGGCATTCAGATAGAGTTGTTGGAGCCTGAGAGTGAAATAGATGACTTAAATAAAACATCAGATGCATAGTTCCCCATCAACAAGAAAAATCATGGCATGCTGCAAGGACCAGTAGTTCATCCAACCACCAGCAGGAGTGCTTCGCCTCACTGCTGCTCAGGCCCCTACTGTAAGATCAACCTCTCTTAGTGGCAGGACAGATGGACTTGAGGCTGCAACATATTCGTGAAGGCCCTGTCTGTTTCTCTTCCTGGACAAATGATGTGAGCTCTGGTGCCAGGTCTCAGTGGGCAGACTGCTGCAATAAAATCAGTCATTTCTGAAGGGTATCCGGACTGGAGAAATGAGAATCGAAGACGATGCATCATCGTTTCAATGATGATGGAGAAGCCTGCAGAAGGACTGTGCTAATCTGGGATTATGCTAACAATTCTCTGATGATTGATGCGCGTTTTGCTTTTTATTTCATAAACATTGAATCAGAAGTTCATCTCCAGACTGCATGATTAATGTGGGATTAACAGCAGACAGTTTCAAAGAGATTATCAAACATTAATATAATATTTTCTCTCTCAAACATGCATTGATATCTTTACAAAGAATTGATATAATGACCACCGTGTCTGAGGGGGTTATTAAATGTGCAATACAAACAGGAGTCCTGGTGCCACAAACAAGCTAAATTGAGACAAGTATTTGAAAAAACAATATAGTCAGGTGATAACATCCAGATTGTTCATGTTTAAGTTAACATCTCTTTTATGTATATTACATATACTCTAGATAGTATCTATTTATTAATGTGTTTGTTGAGTTATTTATTCATTTATTCAATGAACCCTATTTGTATTGTTTGACTTTTGAAGCATCAAGATATAAGTAAATTCATCCTTTATTTATATGGGCATCAGGTACTTCTATTGTTGTCTCAGAGCACATTAAGTTTTTGGCTAACGCCTTGGGGCCTGGTGTAGAACACTTTATCATGTTTTTAGTCCTCATGAATAATTAAAAAACTTAAATTACCCACCATGTACAATATTCATATGCTGTGGGGAAAAGATACATGAAAATTAATTTTCTTTTCTCTAAGAGTGTGACGGGAAATCAATTAATCTTGATGTATTATTTCATGCAGGGCAGGGTAGCAGCCGCAGCAAAGAGAGTGGCTACAGCTGTTCTCATTGGAGAGGCCATATATTATACTTGGCGGCTTTGACAGCTTCTGAAAGAAAAGGCTGAAGGATATCAGGCGGGTGAAGCAACTGGAAAAAATGTTTTTGGAAATATAAACTGTTTCCAGCAACTGTTAGAAAATCGCTGGCAGGAAGGACTCCTGCTTTTTTCCCCCCTTAAAAATTATGTCAGTGTATTTGACACAATTCTCTTTTGAAAACATAATTTTCATTTGATTAACTAGTCATGTTTTTCTTCCCCTATCTGCAATTTATTTTCCTGTGTCCTTTCTTACCTTTTTGGTAGGGGGTGTAAGGGGGAATTGAGATTTACCACCTGTCAGATAAATGTGTCCAGGTAATATAACACTGGGGATAGAGTGACAGAGCTATTTACTGCCTGCTTTAAAGTTTTATAACTTGTCACAGTTTGTAACTTGTTGTCTGTGGCCTCCCAATTTTTTGACATCACATCTGTAAATAAAAAAAGATACTTGGAAATGATAACTCTTTTAAAGGGAGGAGTTGAGCAATCAAATCCTGGGACTAAGAATACTCCATTAATAGCTTATTCACCGTTGAACCTCTGTTTCAAGCTTTGTTAAGTTACAATAAAACTTAACAATTATACTTTTCCACTTAAAAAATAAATGAAACATGCTGATTTCTTGCCCTGTTTTTGCAACTGTGCTTTGCCTTTTAGTGATATTTATTCTTACCTCGATGAAAACTTCTACCCAACTTATGATGGAAGTTGGAAGTAATAAAAGTCAATGATAATTTTCAAAACACCAATTTTTTTAATGGGATATTTAGAAATATTCACAAGCAAATGCAAGGAGTTTCTTTTTCAGCTTAAAACTGGGCACAATTTTCCTGTGAGAGGTGCATATTCTTGGCACTCAGGAGAGAACATGTGCTCCAAAAAGCATCTGTTGCTGCTGGACATAATCACCTCTCTTGTGCCACCGATATTATGCATTTAACTGTGTGACAGACTAACCTTGCAGCATGGTGGCACAGTGCTTAGCATCCCTACATCACAGCTTAAGGTTTCCTGGTACGATTCCGACATGGAGCTTTCTTCCCTATTCTCCCCAAGCCTGTGTGGGCATTCTCTGGGTTCTGCATTTTCCTCCCAAAGTCCATAAACATCCAATAGGGTACTTTAAAAACTCAGAACTGTTCATAGGTCTGATTAAGAGAGTGAATAATGAATGAAACATGCAGATTCTGCCCTGCCATAAATTCCTTTCCATTTACAAACAGATTTCACTGGTCAACAGAACTGGTAATCAACAATCAGAAAACATCTGTTACTATCCATTAATAACGTAGCATTACAGATTTACGGCTGGCCCAACGACTGGTGAAAATGCATTTCAGCCTCTGATGAGGGGCAGCTTGGATCAGGCAGCCAATGCCATTTGTAAATGTGAGACAAATTAGTGAGCAGGAGATGACTAAATTAAAAAGCCAAATGACCATGGCCAGATGGAGCTCAATATAACAAATGGAACAAGTTGTGGAGATGCCAGTTGTACAGACGCGGAGGGACACTGAGGGAGAATTGATTCAGGAGAGCCATTGGGTGAACAGATGAAAAGGTTATATTAACACTTACAGGAGCAGACCGCAGGCTTCTGTGCTTTCCAGCTTCATGCTGTATCCCTTCACGCATATGGACACTGCTGTCCACATCATCTTTCCATTGATGATGTGTGGATGTCATTGAATAAAACCAGTAATAGTTCTACTCTGTACCTCTGCCATGCCAGAATGTGGCTGGAGCACATTGTCAACTTTATTCAGATAGTGTCTAACCTTGACTTTTATCATAACAAATGCCACATATGTCCACCCTCTACAGATTATTTGTGCAAATAAGGTGTATTATTTTAGGTCAACGAAATATTCAGCAAGACAGTGAACATTATACCAAGTCAATTTTTTTTTCTCCTCTTGTGGTCAAGAATCATGAGCACATCTGCATCTTGTAAACAGGGTTGCAACACGGGATAGAGATACACATTTGTTAAGGTTAAAGACTGTATGATAATGGAATAGATCATGAACATAGCAGGCACAATAACAGATTATCACGCTTTAATTGTGGTGTAATATTTGTTAAAGACCTTTTTTGTATTCCACAGATGAAACAGAAAAACAAATAAGCATATTCTAGTCTGTGGCCCCTTTTTATAAGCATGCTATTTGCTGAACTGAATTTTTTCTTTGACACGTGAAGATCATGGAGTTTGAGTGGGAGATTAGCCGTGGGTTAATGAAGTCTGGAGTCAGGAGAGAAATGGTTATTACTCTGTAATGTAGAGTCTTTTAATTTCCACTGTGGCTGTCTAATGCCTAATGTGTTATTTTACATTCTGTTTTAGATAGCTTAAAGTGGTCACTGCTATTTGTCTTACTCATTTAAATCACCATTATTCAGATGCATTAGAAGATGATGCATTACGCTGCTCTCAGTACTGCTTGCCTTCCTGGTTACTGAATAATAAAATATTCCACACAAGGGACAGGAACAGAGCACTCATATTCTCCTGAAAGCCTATTCCTGGTAGTAATTTTCTCCTTCCATGACACACACAAGTTGTTAACACATAATATACCACCATTTGTTTCTTTAATCTCTGCCTTTTATCCATTTTCTCCTCTTGAGGCATCATTATGGGAATCTGGGTTTTCATCACTCACTCGAAAAAATCCCATTTTTGTTTTTCTGGAAGAGAATTCCTCTCACGCAGTTACTTACAGTGGTCTGCTCCTTAACTCTTTCTTCTGATAAAGGAAGCAGGGACTGGCAGGGACTATTTGTTATGGGGATGGGACAGGGGCTACACACACTAGATTATAAAATGCAGAGACGTTCAGAGGTCAGATAAACAATTTGCCACCAAACTTGCCTTCCCATGATGCTCTCTGGTCCTCTACTGCTTTATGTCAGAAGGGAGGGAAGAGGAGGGGATTCACACCTCCAAGGCAAGAAAGGTGGGGAGGATCATGCGGAGTGGGAGTGGAGTGGGTTAGGGGGATCAGATTAACACAAAGGAACAGTGTGAGTGTTCTCTCTGGCTGATGGGAGACAGGTTTGCATTTTTTTTCTCCCTCTCTGGGTTAATTCACAGGATGAAAAGCTGGCCTGTGTGATGTGTCATATATCAAAGACAGGGCATCAGTAATCTTTGCTCAAGGGCACAGATAACAGACAGATAGACATGTGAATGAGATGAAAAAAGCAACTCATCCTTTTCTGCTACCACCATGGAGGAGATAAAACAAGATTTATGACTCATCTCAGACCACATACTGGCTGCGCAGACGATTTTTCACATGGTCCAAAAATTGGTACTGGAAAGCAATCTGCTTGTCAGTGTGTCCATCAGGTACTTCAGGCTGAAATTGGGTCCTTCAGGCTTTTTGCTCTGCAGTCAGCTATTTTCTTTATAGCAGTTTTGTTTTAATGGTATCCATAAATATATGTAGGGTTATAAGTACCTTTATCACCCAAGGAGCTCCTCCCCATGATGTGCTATTGTCTGTTAGTTGTTTTTGGGCTAAGAGTTTCCTTGTTGAGGATGCCAAGGCCGTACTCAGACCCTGTGAAAAAAATGTGCACTCTTGATCACAGGTGGACAACACAGAGAGCACAAGATGGAAGCATTTAGATCTCAATACCCTAAACACATCCAGAGTTCTTTATAAGATCACATGTAAGACGTAGGTCATGATGAGTAATAGATCAGAACCAATTATCATGCTGAAGTTTGATATAAACCTTCCAATCCACTGTAATATAGATGGAAACATTGTAAACACCTGTATGCACTTGCAGTAGATGCCAATGAGTAAATTATGGGGCACCTAATACATCCATCTATCCATTCATCTTCCACCGCTTATCTGAAGTCGACAATGGGGGGAGCAGCCGGAGTAGAGAGGCCCAGACTTCCCTCTCCCCAGCCACATGGTCCAGCTCTTCTGGGGGGACCTCAAGGTGCTCCCAGGCCAGCCGAGAGACATGGTCTCTCCAGCATGTCCTAGGTCTTCCCCGTGGCCTCCACCCAGATGGACATGCCTGGAATACTTCCCCTGGGGGCGTCCAGGAGGCATCCTGACCAGATGCCTCAGCCACCTCATCTGACTCATCTCTGGCCGAACTTCTCACCTTATCTCTAAGGGACAGTCTGGCCACCTTGCGGAGAAAAGTAATTTTGGCCGCTTGTATCCACAATCTCGTTCTTTCGGTCACTACCCACAGCGCATGACCATATGTGAGAGAAGGTACGTAGATCGACCGGTAAATTGAGAGCTTCGTCTTCTGGCTCAGCTCCCTCCTCACCATGACAGACCGGTACAGAGTCCACATCAGTGCAAACGCTGCACCAATCCGCCTGTTGATCTCTCGCGCCATACTTCCCTCACTCATGAACAAGACCCGGAGATACTTAAACTCCTCCACTTGGGGCAGAACCTGTTTCGTAGTGGGCACTCCACCTCTTTCAAGTTGAGCTCCATGGTCTCGGATTTGGAGGTGCTGATCCTCATCCCGACCGCTTCACATTCAGCTGCGAACCGCTCCAGTGAGAATGGGAGATCATGGCCTGATGAAGCCAACAGAACCACATCATCTGCAAAAAGCAGACACTCGATCCTGTGGCCACCAAACCAGATCCCCTCGACGCCCTGGCTGCGCCTAGAAATTCTGTCCATAAATGTTATGAACAGAATCGGTGACAAAGGGCTGCCCTGGCGGAGTCCAACTCTCACCAGAAACGGGTCCAACTTACAACCAGCAATGCGGACCAAGCTGCGACACTGGTCATACAGGGACTGATATAACTTGGTTCGATACCCCATATTCTCGGATAACCCCCCACAGGATTGCCCGCAGAACACGGTTGAATGCCTTCTCCAGATCCACAAAACACATGAATACTGGTTGGGAAAACTCCCACACCCTTCGAGGACACTGCTGAGGGTATAGAGCTGGTTCACTGTTCACTGTTCACTGTTAAAAGGAGGAACACCACCCCAGTCTACCAGTCTAGCGGCAGTGTCCCCACCATCCACGCAATGCTGCAGAGGCGTGTCAGCCAGGACAGCTCGACAGCATCCAGAGCCTTGAGGAACCCGGGGCGGACCTCATCCATCCCTGGGGCCCCGCTACTGAAGAGCTTTTTGACCCCTTCAGCAACTTCAGCCCCAGAAAAAGGCGGGTCATCTCCAGACTTCCCCGGCTCTGCTTCCTCATTGGAAGGCGTTTTGACAGAATTGAGGAGGTTTTACAAGTATTCCTGCCATCGATCTGTCAACGAGTTGAGGAACTCCTCCCATGCCCGAGTTTTTGCCCCGGCGACCACCAAAGCCACATACCGCTCTGGCTGCCGGCACCTGTCAGCTGCCTCCGGAGCCCCATAGGCCAGAAAAGCCAAACGGGATGCCTCCTTCAGTTTCACGGCATCCCTCACCGCTGGGGTTCACCAGCGGGTTCGAGGGTTGCCGCCCCGACAGGCACAACCCTTGAAATCGCAGCTCTGGTCTGCTGTTTCGACAATGGAAGCACGGAATGGACTCAATGTCCCCTGCTTCCCCTCAGGACATGGTTTTAGCTCTGCCGGAAGTGAGAGTTGAAAGTCCTTCTGGCAGGGGTCTCTGCCAGACGTTCCCAGCAGACCCTCACGTTACGTTTTGGTCTGCAAGGTCTGACCGGCATCCTCCCAGTAGAATGAGAGAGTCCCCAGTAGGAGTGCTCTCCAGCAGTCCCTCTATGGACCCCAAGAAGGGTGGGCAAACTGAACTGCTGCATAGCCACAAACAATAGTCAGGACACGTCCCCCCACCTGAAGGTGGAGGGAGGCTCCCCCCTTTCCACCGACTATATCTAGTCAGAATCTCTCAGCCTTGCTCACCATCTTGGGCTCCTTCCCCGCCGTGTTCCAAGAGCCAGCCACTACAGGACAGGGTTGGACCGCCAAGGTCCCCGACTAGCCACCAAAATTGATTTATGAAAATAAATAAAATTGCTGGAGGGGGACAAACATTGGTGCACTTAGTGATCAAGGGTATTACCTAATCTCTGAACCATCAACATGTCACTTGTCAATTTTTTTTTTTTTTTTATCACAATTTAAATTCAACTGCTATCATTAGCAAAAGTTAAACAAGTCGGGGTGCGCTGATCAATGTGCTTGGGACCAGAACCAGGGATAATGCACATCTCTTTGGAAGTTATTACAATGTGTTACAGTGACACATTACAGAAACAGAGGGCTTAGTAACTGCTGACAGACTCACCAGCAGAGGAACAAATGTTCAATATGACAAATTTACTCTGACAATTACCATTACCCTGATTGTTACATCAAACCTAGAAAGAGAGCCTTGGCAACGGGGCATGCCATTGTGTATTCGAGTGAATATAAGTTATAAATGCTACTTTGCCTTTTAATTATTAGTAGACTTTTTTTTAATTCTAACTGAATTTTAACCAAAGAAGTGCATTGAACATGTTGAATCTCTGCTGCAAAATTCAACAGATATGTGGCATAGACTTCCATGTTTCATTCGCTTCCTGTCTGACACTTTGGAAATGGGGCTGTAAGTGTGGCCCTGCCCTGCCCTGCCAGTGGTGTTAGTAGCACAGGGAGCTGCGTAAGTGTGTCTGTCATGGATCGAGTTACATTTAGGGGAACATTTGAAGGCTCATTTGGGCTTTCACATTTCCAGGGAACAGATGTATCAGATTAAAGCAATAGTCTTGTTGACTTTGATATCCTATCTGATATCAGCTCTTCCACAAGTTTACGCCATTCCAAACAGATTTTTTTTAGAATATTCTTTTCACTCCTAGTAAGGGACTTTAGCTTACCATGGGGGTTTTCTGGTTTTGTGTTTCTTCCCATCGTGAATAAGTGAGGGTTTCCTTAATTTAACTGATGCTCAGTCTTGCACCAGGTCAGTCTTTGAGAAAAAGAAACAGACCAAGGAGCTGTAGGGTAAAACTACAAGCATTACACAGCAGGCAGATGTACTGTGAGGGTCATTGTGAGCAAAGAAATGGAAATGACAGCCTGATGTAAAACATACACTTGTTTGCATGCTGTCACCCTCGTCTCCTGTCTTTTGTTACCCCCTGAGCTCTGTCCTACCTGCTGTTCCTGTCTAGACCACTTGCCAACTGTGACATCTGTTCTAAGATGAAAGCGTAGGGAAAACCTGAATGTCAGTATCCTTGTCGCGGACAAAATTAACAAATGGAGAAGTGTCTGTCACTGTGCGACAATCATCCCTCAAATGAAAGGTTACTGCAGCACACAATGGGCCGCAGAAATGACCATTTTTAATCATACAGCAGGGGACACGTCTGTCAGCAGCTCAGTGGTACTGTAATAGTTACAAGCCTAGGTGAGGAGAGACTAATCAGTACAAATAATTTTCCACACTCCCACCATCCATAAAACAGGCTTAAATGTGATAAGGCCATCAGGGGGGTTGGCTATGTGTTTTCTATCATGAACTTTATTTTAGGAGGATTTGACTAATTATATATAGTTAGGGGTAATTGGAAAATACAGTGGAGTTTCATGGCTGCAGATTTGAAGTTCATGTTCAATAAAGTGTCCTTCTTGCTCATACAGTTGAATATTTGAACGTCACTGTCTGGTGATGTGTACAGTGTGTGCACATGATAACAGCTTTCAATCCTGAGGATGCACATTTCTTATATTCTTTAATTTCAAAAGTCAGACTTCAAAGATAATGTGGGAAATGAGCCATAGCTCAAAAGTTATTAAATATCATAAACCACAACTGATTGATGCAAGTAAGTCTGTACTGGACCTGGATAGTTGATTTAACCATGAAGCTGGGAGGATTTTGTTTGACTCTGTTAATTCTGAAATGTCATATATCCAGGAAAATTTCATTCAGGATAAAAAAGGGGCATTTAACACTGTGTGTATAATTGTTTGTGCTTAATACATTATTTTCATCCTTTAAATCATGGTGCTTCAAGTAGACTTCTGTCTGATGCAGGACCGCAGCTTTAGAAATGGTATATATGGCCGAGAATACGGTTCACATACTAAAGAGTGTAGCAATTGTACTCATTCTTCTGTTATCCCTCCCTCCCCTCATTTTTTTTTATTCTGCATTTGTGGCTTTAATGAAGAAAGTGAATGCTCAGTCTGGACAAGAGCTGTAAAATCTGCTCATCACACCATTAACAAGAGAATTATGCTAGTTAATCAAGCCCGCATCACAGTCACATATCATGTTAACTTCTTTATTATAAGATTAGAGCCTGGAGCAAAGCTCTTAAGATGCATGAATATAATCTTGACTTTTCATTTTACATTAAGCTGGACATTTTATGAAGACCAAGTTGGTTTAGACTGCGGGGCCTTTTATGTATATGTGCAGTCTGAGAATGTTCACAGTGTATTATAATTCCTAATTTCACTGTTGTTGTTTTTGTACAACCGCACATTCTGCAGAAGTTTAAGTTGAGAACTTGGAGTTTGCCCTATCCAAGGGCCTTAACCTGACGATTACATCTACAGAGGGGTTAAAATGTTCAGGGCCGGAAAAGTAATTGCAAAGCTAAGGTTAGTAATTTTGTGGTATTAAATTGCCTGTCAGAACTAAATGAAGTAGGGCCTTTGTGCTGCCAAGAGCCATATGCTCCTCTGTGGCGAGCAGTGTAGCTTAGCTCGAAGAAGGTAGTGTTTTCTTCAACCAAATCGTTTTATCATTTACACAAGTTCACGGTGTTGTTTTAAGAGATTTAAGTCTCATTACCCCAACCAGGTCCTTTTGTGATTTATTCTGCTATTACAGCACTCTCTCTCACAATAGAATTGATGCATGATTCACATTTGTACAGTGAGACAAATGTTTCTTTAAGGGAAGGAGAGGCATTGCAGTTAGTTAAAAGGAACTCTCATTAATGGTAAGTGGTTCTCATTTTCTCTGTAAGATTCCAGGCCCGACTAACTGAGCTTCAAACATGTCTAAAGATCCCCGTGTTGCATTACTGTAGTTGTGATTTGTTCACTTATACATTGATCTCCAGTGTCACTGACCCTCAACTCCGGCTCTCCTCAACACCTGCTGACCTGAGTCCTAAATTTGTCAGGGATGCAGATAAATATGGTACTTCTAAGCTGACAAGCCCAGTTCAGACTAGCCTGTTCTTTCCTGATGTGAAACATTGAGTCAAGATGTTACAGAGCCCGTATATATCTATATACGTGTATATATGTGTGTGTGTGTGTGTGTGTGTGTGTGTGTGTGTGTGTGTGTGTGTGTGTGTGTGTATATATGTATATATATATATATATATAGATAGATAGATAGATAGATAGATAGAATCCATGGTTGGAAAGATGGTTTTACAGATTTAAAGTTTATGAAATTTTCAATAAAGAAGTTCTGTTATCTTTTACCTTAAATCTGTCAGTGTCCCTGTCAACTACTGTTTGCAATGTGTAACTTTGCAATATGTAAAGTTCATCTTGCATATTTCTTGTTAAGTATTTCCCCTTCTTATTATTTATTTAGCCATTGCCTACGAAAACAGCTATCAGTTGATAGTAATCTGTTATCTGAATTATTCAATTATCTAATTATCTTAAGTTTCAAGACGTACAACTAGTGCATGTTAAGTAGCTCAAATAAATTATTCCAGCACAAAAAGTCGAAATGATAAATCTGTAATACAAGTTCAGGAAAAAATAAGTTGAAAATGGTTTTGAGAAGTCTCCCCTTAGCTTTCCGTCTGCTATTTGAAAACTTATTTCTTGGATTTATGGCTGGAAATTGTCATTGATTTGTGGGATGACAGATGCTAATAGCCTCTCTATTGACATTACCATTGACAATTTCAGTAAATTTCTCATCTAATTATCATCCTTGGCCAAATGATACACCTTTGTATTCTCAGAGGATGTCGATGGTACTGGGTGCACTGTTCTAGAAGCACATATTGAGCTGGTTGTCACTGCTGTGTGATTTAGGACAGAACTTCTCTTTCTATCTGCCATAATTAAACCTGGTATGGAATGCACTCAGGCTAAATACATCAACATAGGAAAGATCTTTGTGGTTGATAGGCTTTGTTATTTGTGGACTTTTAACTCAATAGCACTCCGGTGCTTGTTTTCTATTTCTTTCTATCTTTTGATTTTTTTGCATTTAGCTCGTGTAATTTTTTTTTTTTTTAAAAAGCTATGGAAGTAGCATAGGGATTATTCAGCCTTCCAAATTATTTGTAGGGTTAATTAATCTCATCTTCAACAGTCAGTGGTTAGTGGATAATCAATTAAGTATAAGTTATTGTCTTGTGGTCCCAATCATTAAATGATTCAACAGGTTGACATTTTACAATGTCATTACAATACCATCCTGCATGTGTGCTATTATAACCTGAAATGGGTTTTATTGGCAGAGAACAGTGCCTCCTATGACAGAAATAGACTATTGCAATTCACCCCTATTGACCTCTGAGACATTGACAGGCTCTTTGCTAGAATGACATCTGAACCTGTCAGGGGCATGAACCTGCCAGGGCCTCTAGCAGGTGCCAGAACCTGACACCCCCTGAAGTCCCTTGGAGCAGAGCAGTGGGTGGTGATGCAAATGGTGGGGGCTTCTGGGCTTTATGTTGAAGGAATAGTAACATGATGCTGGAGTCCCCTGCCTTTTCCCACAGTGGCCCTCAACAACCACTCTGCGGCTCCACTGGCTAACTAACGGCTTACTTGACTGTGGTTACAGGAAGCCCATTGTTGGGAGGGACAGAATTCAGGGGGGAAGTAGTGTAATCCTGGCTCTGTCCTGGATCAGTCAGTGTGGATTTCACACGGACCCCATGATCACACTCAGTGCAGACAAAGGCCCCTGGACACCATGTTACTGAGGAAACAGGCAACATCTCCTGCCAGCAGTACCATAAACAGTGGATGTAACCACCTGCTTTCGGAGTACATGAACTGTTAATTCATGCTTCACTTCGCAGTTGGATAAAAGTGTAATTCTTAATGGATCCCTCTTCCTCATTATCCCAATAGCTGTTCCTCAGATAGTTTCATTCTGTTATTGCAAGAGCTAAACAAAATATTTAGTAGAAATCTAAATTAAGAATGTAATCTTCTTTCACTTCTGGATGTGATAACTCATAAAGAAATATAAATGTTAATCAAGGCATACATACATGTCTCATCTACACTCAATTGTAGTTCCGAAATAACTGCATTCACTCGAGATTTTTGTGCCTGTATACACTGTTAATGCCTACAGAATACCATTGATACCCCAAAATAAATTCCCCTTTGTTTGAACCAAACCTCATTTATAGTATACAATCATTCATTCATAGCAAAGTAAGATAAAAAAGATGAACATCTCTCAACCACAAATAATGACCACACTCACTTCAGTGTTGACTTAGTTGAGGTAAAAAAAAAAAATAAAAAAAAAATCCGCTGGTGATATTCCTGGTTGTTCCAGTTTCTTAACCAGCTAGGTGGTCACTGCCATTTGGCACAAAATATCCAGATCGCTAATAATAGCCAAATATCAAATAAATATCCCAACCCCCCACCCTATTTCAATATCCACTCAATAGTTTTGAAACAGCTGAGCCAGTCACAGTTAAGTGTTAAAAAATATTTGACAAATGAAGAACAAGCTTTGCCATGATACCAGAACACACTGGAGAAAAAGTGGAAGTCAGAAATTTATGGTGGTGCCTTTTTGGTCAATCAGTTGAGAAGTACAACATGAATAATTAAAGCCATTAGCACACTGGGTTAAAATATTTTCCTATCTACTGTCTCTAGCATAAACAGACCTATTTATCAATAAATAAACAAAACGTTTTAATCTTCAAAGGTGTGTGGAGATGCTGTGTTGTTCCAGTTGAAATTTGCATGTTATTCAATCTATGTGAAAAGTAAATATACTAAGAAAATGACACTACTACCAGTAATATCTTCATCACCATGGACTCCGATGGCCAGATGACTACAAAGAAACTGCACCTCAGTTCAAGCCCAGATTACACATTGTTGACTTATATAATTTCCTCAAACTTATGAATGATTTCATGTCTGATATTATGTGAGTCTATCTCGGCTTCAAAGTCTGTTAATTTTTAGCTGTAAAGTAGCTGGTTTTGAGAGGCAGTAAAGTCATGTCTAGTAGTAGTCATGTTGTCTTACATTCAATTAGACAAATTCTTGACCTTGCAAATGACATTGAAATAAATTGATGTAATGAAAAGAATACATTCCATGCTACAGTCAGAGGGTGAAAATCCACCCCTGCAAATTCTAACTTTGCACTTGGCATTGCATGTAATATGATCTCAGTTGCATCCGTAGAAAACAAAATGTTTTTTTTCCCTCTGCTTTACATTCTACTGTAGGATAATGTGAAGGATTTGTAGCCATTTAAGGAGACAATGAGAGAGAGAGGGCTGCAGGGGCTGCTGGTTCATTCTCCTCATATGTTATAGAAAGCAGATAATTGCTCCATGGCCAGAAGGCTTTGATTGGCTGTCTAGTTAGTGATCAGAGCTGCGAGATTTCTGACCCTCTGTGGATTCGGAGAACTCTGTAATATAAGGCAGTATAAGGTGGGCGGAATATTTCTTAAGCCACTCCAATTCTCATTCTCTGTATGACCTTTTCTGTAGGTCAGAATGTCATTTACTGCCATCCAGTTTTAAGGTAGACATGGGTGTTGCACTTGTGAGAATTGAAAGTACAAGTATAGATTAGACCACAAGTATGCACAACAGTTCAGCTATTGTATCCAAAACATATTTAGGTAGAGAGAAGAAAAACAAATCAGATAGTTTGGATATATTTGAGTGAATTAAAGTCTCACGCAAGCTTTTCAAAGTAGTGACTTAAGTAGTTGTGGTATTAGTAGCTACCCAAAAATACTGCACCTTGTGCACATTCAATCTACATTTGCTAAGGAAAAAGTAGCTTACCACTTTAGTTTCAAAGTCAATCATAAACCTACAAACACAACACAATGAGTATACACTACCTCTTATCTTATCTTATCTTATCTTGTTGAAAAATATTTTATAATGCCTCTCATTCGTTGAAGATTTTTCCATTCAAATTCATATTACAAATTTTGATCAAGGACACAAACTGTACTGAAGTTGTGGAAACTAACACTTCCTCTGTCATCCTTATTAAATTCAGAATGGCTAGCGCTTCTGGCTTCATTTTATGTTTGGTAACAATATAGTTCAGTTCAACTAGAAGAAATTCCTTTTAACTGTAAAAGTGATTTTTGATCAGGGCACTCACTTAGCAATTTGTTAAATTTTATCAGTTAGTACCCTCAAACCCTCATTGACATGTCCATTGACATTGGAGTGGCATTACTTGCTACAGTACATCAAAGTTTTCTGCAAAATAATTACTGTGATTGGCAACCTATCTCATCAGTGTTTGGTTATATTTATTTCATCCTCAAACGAACCATAGCAAGATCAAAGGGCTTCACTGCTCTAGGCTGCTAAAAGGTGTTCACACCATTTGGCATATGTTTGTAGCGTCAGCTCTTTAACAGAAAGGGAAATCTTTCCAAAAACCCCGGGGGTTCATCAATGTCGAATGAGGTTTTGGCTGAAAAGAATACTTCTTTTAGACACACACAATGTTCAGACAGAACAAACAGTGTCATGTTTTTGTGGGCTTCTTTTGTCCCTTCTCTTTGCCCTTTCTGTGAAGAAATTTGGTTTAATGTTTGTGAAGGTGGGCATCCTTCTAAACAAACAATTTTGGGACTGAAAAGAGGATTCCTTCTCCTTTCTCACCAGACCCTTCTAGCCTTTTGCGAGTTTACATGACCCTTCAATTCCTCTCTACACAAGATGTTGAGTTGTGTTCAAAATTTTCTGTTTGGGCACGTACAGAAGCTTTGTTGTCAGGGTCACAGCAGTGGGATACTAAGTTCAGGAGATTACATAAGGAGTGTTTAACTGGTCCAGCCTCACAGTCTCTTAACAGATAATTTAAACAAATACCCGGCCAAAACATTCAGGCAGCACACAGAACTTTAAGTTTACCAGGTATTTGATCATACAAAGAGTACCAGTTTGAGGAAAGATGTGCTCGATGTTTGTGTGCTTGTGCAGCTTGTCATACACAACTACGACAAGAAAAAGTTTCAAACTTGCTTAAAAATGTTTGTAGGTAATTTATAATCTCCAAATTGTCCGTATATGCTGTCCTGTATGTCAGGTTTTTCCTTGAGTGATGTTGAGTTGTTTACTCAAGCCCATCAACTCACTTTTCACTCTCACTTAAACTGAATGAGCCTCTGCATCTCCAATATTTCACCATGCCAGTTTGTCAATGTTGGATGTGTCCATCACTACAAGTTGCGTTCAAGGACGACAAGACAAAGAATTTATTAGGCAGACAGATGAACTTCTTTTTAAATCCCATCATTCTGTTGAGTGTCTAAAACCAAGACAGTTGATGTGCATATGACAGCTGTCACATTCATCACAGTCTAGTCGCAAACAAGCAGGAACACGTAGGCTGTTGTTTCTGAAAATTCCTAGTGCAACATAGCTTTCAGTGAAGTGTAGCCTGCCATCAGTGCTCTGTGTTGTATCATAAATTTTTTGGCATTTTGACTTGTGCCTGGTGATTTATCTTGCCTTGAAACATAATTTGGTCTGAGCCCGCAGCGAAATATATACTCGTATGAATGCAAGGGCTTTGACTTGAAATAAACAAATCTCTAATGCCCTATCAATGTCCTTCCTGTTGGATTCGGAATAACTCCCTTCACTAACCAAAAGGAAAATATATGATCAGATAAATACTCCTCTAGAAAAAGGAAACCAGGGACAGGCTTAACCACTTCTAAGCCCAGCTTCCCCATAGACTTATGTTTATGATAAAGGATAATGAATGGAAAGTGGATTTTATCAGAGAAAGATGGAGGAATGGTTAGTTGAGTGATGCCTTTTTGTCCCACATGGCACAATCACGTTTTTGGAGTATCGTCCCTTGTGTCTTTGTAGACCAATTTTTCTGGATATTGGCTGTGGGATTTTGCAAGCCCCAACAGTTCAGTGCATAGGAGCACAGTTATCTGAAGATGCAGAGGAATTGCTTTTCATGCAAATATGAAAGTTTCAATCAGTTGGAGTTTTGAAACAGTTTATATATTGATTTTCTTGTCCAATACTTTGGCAATGGGTAAAAAAAAAAAGGAAAAAAATCACATTATTCTGAACACATTTCTGAAAAGAGGAAGACAATAGTGATAGCTGAGGACCAGTGAGTTTACTCTTCGGTACTTTGTCATGCACTCTTAGAACTAGCATGCTGATTGCCAAATGACATCAAGTATTACACAGTAATCTGTGTTCTCTGGGAAATATTATTTGTTGTTTGTTGTTAATCTTTTATAGTTGCATCGTGTCCTCATTTATCAGATCATTTTCGACCAGAGGTACCATCTCGTGTTTTTGCGAATTGTCCTCTTCGTCATTGGGCATTTTTGTTGCTCCATAAATTTTTGACAAACCTAGTATCAAATCCATCCTGCCTGATAGTTTTAATTTACACAACATCAGCGATATGTTTTGAAAAGTTTTGAACTGAATTCAAAGGGAGCCATAAGAATCTGGAGAATATAATAAAACTTTAGCTCAGCAGACTAATCTGGTTGCCAGACAATGGAGACCATCTATAGGAGCTTTAAGTTGAATCTAACCAAATACCCTGGTTCTCTGCTATGTGCCTTTTCAAATTTAGAGCACAAATGCAGTATTTATTTTTGTCCATTACTCACCAGCCTTCAAAGGTTGTGTAAAACATGCAAAAACAATAGTGTATGATGACTAAGAAGTGGAAGTCATTGTCATTCCAAGGCAATTGAGCATAATATGCAGTTTTCTTGTATCTCCTACATTAGTCCTCTTAATTCACATGCCTCTGTTCACTTGATATCTTCACCATCCTGTCTTGATGCTTGTCCTGTCCTTTTAAATTGGCCCTGGCCTCAAGCATCCCTGATTAGACCTGGCATTAGATTGATTCAAATAAGGCTGTTCAGTAGGCATGGACACCCCCACCATATAGATGAGATAACCATCAGGTGAGGGTTTTCTAATAGGATGACAAATTAATGTGCAGGCTCAAGCTTCTCTGTAATGATTTCTTCAACCTGAGCATCAGTGAAATCATTTGGGCTCTCAGAGTGACAAGAGCACACTCAAATACTTGGTATT
Source organism: Fistularia tabacaria (assembly GCA_901007705.1). Lineage (NCBI taxonomy): Eukaryota > Metazoa > Chordata > Actinopteri > Syngnathiformes > Fistulariidae > Fistularia > Fistularia tabacaria. The sequence continues at coordinate 93,893 of CAAKHD010002689.1, read as the reverse complement.
AGTGAGTTAAACAACCCTCATCCATTTTAATCTTTGTTTCTCATGAAGAAAACAATAATAAAAGGTTACTATTGATCAACAGTCTATACCAAAACAACCCTTCTGTCTGAGAGATTAATAAATTGTGGTTTCATTCAAAGCGAAGGTTTACACTATCAAGTTTTGGTGATTTATTTGGCTTCTGTTTTTAACACCGTGTGTTCTCCCTGCACAGGTCTGTTCTTTAATCAAGCCCTAATTGACTGTAGGATTTTGCTGAAGTGTATTATCAATCTCTATATGTTATGTGTGGAGGGACATTGATAAATGGAAATAGCTTTCTTTTGTTGACTGAATTGGACAGCTTTGCCACCAAGTACTCCAGCCATGTAATGGAGCCTATGTGAACCAAGCCACTGGATCAATAAAGCATTGAAATAAGAAGATGAAATACCCCTTTTTTTAATTATTACAGGCTCAATGGCTGAATTTGTTAGGTTTAACAAAAAGTTTTTATTTTCTATTTGGAGCAGAAGTGAAAAAAGGGCCAAACAACCATCTCAAAGTTTTTTTTCCCTCTTGCTTCTAAGCCTCAAGCCTATTAAAATTCCTCTGAAGTTTTTTTTTACATATCACTATATCAAATGCACATGAATTATGAATGTCTTATATAGCAATCTTGCACTTGTAGCCCCCGGGTTCCCTTGAAACTGATTTGGTGTCTATGAACTTTGTTGTTACAAGGGCCAGAGAAAATTGGAGTAATTTGCTCTGCCTGTGATTGATCATTCACAGTTCATAATATAAAGCAGGCCGTAATAAACATCTTTACCTCCACATTTTACTTTGAGATTGTGTTTCTTTCACCATTAATGTATTTGGTTTTGTAAAGTAAGCTTCAATATTTATACATGAGAATGCCTTTGTCATGAAGCAGTTAAACATTTAAGTGTCCATGGATGACTTATGCCTCCAACATTTTTGGGAAAATCGGACTCAAGATTCAGAAGAACTTGAGGTCTGCTGAGTCCACGTTTAGCTTTTTTAGTAGTAATTATATGCAACATTATATAGAGAGAGTCCAGAATTTTTGTCTGATTTATCGAGGGAATCACATTCACTGACGTCTTCCATCCTTATTACAATGTTGGAAAGAGAAAACATTGGAGAGATGCAGTGCAATAAATGCACACTTGGCCTTTTGGTGTAACAGCATGAAAAAATACAACACCGTTCATATCAGTTAACTTGAAGGAAAAATTAAAATGATTATTTTGCAAAATTAGGATTCTTTAGTAGTTGCTGTATATTTTTAACACTACACAAACAGGTTTGGAAGTGGGTAGATCTAATGATCTCGTATCATGGATAATTCTAATTTTGCATAACATAAGCATTACAAGATGCCACAGATCATATACATTTGAAGTGAATAACGGAACTCTTGATGCCTTTTGCGGTGCATGATTGTGGGGCTTACCATAATATAAATATGAGGAGAAAAAATTTGAATCCGTCAACTAGTTTATGACAGAAGTGTTTTTTTTTTCATTCAGCAAACCTCTGCAGTTTTTTAGTTGATATACATTTCAACTTTTAAGGTGTTGTTTTTATTTTTGTTGTTTGTCTACTTTTTAGAAAATGGTTTATAAAAATCATGACTTAGATCTTGAATTTGGACGAGATAAGTTTTCCAACATGACATTAACATAACCACTCGTATGTTTTCAGAAAATCTTAAGAAGGGACAGGTTTCAATTATTTGTTTTAAAAAAAACAACAACGAAATAATGGTTTGGAAAAAATCCGCACACCAAGAGTGCTCCAAAAGTAAAGATTACTCAGTTGATTCTTTTTGATCCAGCACCCATCCCCAACTGGGCAGCGGATGTGCATGCTTTTCTTTTTTGTCAAGCTCTTTAAAAAAAAAATACTACCCATTAACATTTCCCCCAAGAAAGAACGACTGAAAATAACTGTCACTTCCCAAGTCAATGCTGGAATAAGTTACTGTTGACACATTTTGTATGTTCAATGTCTACCAAAGTGACATCAGTTGTAGTAATTCTTGCTCTTGTCTCTGAGAATCAGGCTGTTTTTTTTAGATTATTAGATTCATTATTCATAATAAATAATAAGAGTCTGAGATTCCAAAGTAGCCGCCGACAATAATTTGATCATATATATTTATGAATGAGTGAATGAATTATACTTTATTGATCCCCAAAGGGAAATTCGTGTGTTACAGTAACAGTTGAGCTGCTGCAACAGGCTTCTGTCTTCCAGTGCCATCTCAAAATTCATTTCATTGTTTTTTTTGTTTCTGTATGTAGAGTATATTTCTGAAGAATTTTAGCTCTTGGCTCTGATTGTTTTTTTGTTTTTTTATTTGAATTATTTCCAGCTGCAAGGTTTTCTAGCCTCAGCCCATTCAAGATATTCTTTGTTCAGAGAGAATGTGTCTCTTGTTGCAACTCCCACAGACATGAATGTCTGTGTTTTAAGGCTCAGGCCCATTCACCATGGAGCACATTCTAAAGATAACATCATTAATATGCTGTCTGTCATGATACTGTCATATTAGTATATGAAAACTGAAGCTCAAGACACCGAAAATCATTTTGATTTTTAGATGAGATGTATTGATTAATTCCATCAAATTAGTGCACGAAGCACGTCAATACAACTTTGTTGTAATTGTAAAACATTTGATGTCATGCATTTTAAATTCATGAAACCATTATGTTAAAAGTTAGGATTTCCTTGAGTTACCTTTAAAAGCACATTAGTGAGTCTCTGTTTTTGTCACACTGATTGAACTAGATCCAAGGACAACTCTGTTCTTCCTCATGACCTTATTTATAACTTATTTATTACACTTGCATATCCCCAAAGATTCACTAAACTGAGATTCCCAGGCTTTGAGGGAAACAGGCAGTGTGTCCTAGTGCCTCACTCACGTCTGTTCCAACCATCCCTCCTCTAAACTCATAACCAGCTGCAGATCAAAAGGCATATGATTTATTAGGGGTGCAACTCTCCAGGATTTTAAAAGTCCATCGACTTGTTTATTCAAGTTAACATTCTTGGCCATATCCATATATTTTTCAGTTTGCCCTTTCAAGTGGATCAGTAGGGCTGCATCTTTTGGCTGCTGGGTTTCTTGTCCACCTGCAGTGAAGGTATGTGGCAAATGTCAGTGATAGATTTTGTTTTGGGGCATCATGACGACTTAGGTTAGTTCTAGGAATGTTCCTTTAAAGCATTGCATAACTGATGCATTTCCATGGTGCTGTGGTTAGACCATTGTGCATGGCTTTGATATTGTTAGGAGCCAGCATTGTCCTTCTAAAGCTGCCTATCTTTTGGTCCTCCGAATGTCCTGATTTTTTTTTTTCCTGTTTCTTGTATTTCCCAAATGGAGAAAATGTGGTAAGAGTTATATTTTGTTAACTCATGGAATAAAAAGTAGGAACTACTCTTTGGGAACCCTCATTCAGGATGATGAATGTAACCAAACACACATTTGTCCGTAAAATTTGCTGAAAGGATCAGCATCATTAGGCATGAAGAATAGGTGGAGTCCACTGTGAAGAGAATGCAGCAAACAGATGTTGCAGATTTTAATCAGGATTTTTCATCCAGAGGGCTCTCATTAATAAAGTTGAAGGTGATCCTTGTGTAAAATAAGGCCAAATAAAGTATAGTGCGATTCTCAAGAAAATACTGAAAAAACAAAATATTTCCATGGCTTCTTAAACAAAGACCCATGGAACTCTGTCTGGTTATCATGGCTTTATGACAATGTAGTTTAGATGGTGTGAATGAAGTGCAAATGCTTCTGAATACTTCAAAATATGTACTGTTTCTCACAGTAGAAAAAAAAAAGGGACTGAAAGATGTAATGTGACAGTCAGAGCAGAAATTACACTGGAGGGTTGGAGCTGCAACACTGGTTGCAATATTCTGAATGGAATAAATAAATAAATAAATAAATAAATAAATAAATAAATAATAAACATATAGATAAAAAAAAATCATTTATTTATAAATTGACATAATCACTCCCCAGGTTTTCAGTGTGATTATTTCTATTTTATTTCTGAAGTCACTGACATCTAAGCATCATTTCGGTTGTTGTATCCAGTACTGTAGAACAGTATATATCTCATATATATGAAGTATATTATGATTAGGGTACCAAGAGATACACAGACACACTCGCACACATACATACACACACACACACACACACACACACACACACACACACACACACACACACAATAACACGAATTGTTGTTAGGAGTGTTATAAATAAAAGTGTTTGCTGTAGTGGTCAAATTAACACAACCTTATACCTTCAAACAAATATCATTATCTCATGTTGATATTTTTGTTAACATCTAGGTGAGAGCGTGTTCTAAATTTAGATATATCAAACTTAAAATTGTCTCCGTACCTCAGAACTGAAGAAGCGTCTTCAATTCAATTCAATGATTTATTGTCAGGGTCACAGAGAACAACAAAATTACATTCAGAGCCTCCTTCAACAACGACAGTGTATAAAATGCACTAAAGAGTGTAAACAAACAACATGACAAGGCAGAGGGCCCTATGAGGTAGATTGTCATTAGCATTAACAAAGATGTAGGTGAATATTAGCTGCAACAATGCAAGTCCAGATCACAGTTATGCCAGGTGTGTCATATGGAGAATAGTGAGGGTCCTGGGCGGGGGTATGAGGGACTTGACTTTAGCAGTAACAAAGATGTAAGTGAATGTTAGCTGGATCAACGGAAGACCAGTTCATAGTTAGAGCAGATGTGTAAGAGTGGAGGATGATAAGGGTCCCGGGGGCTGGAGAGGGGGGCAGTGTTTGTTGAGTAGTCTGACAGCCTGGGGGTAGAGGCTGCTGGCCATTCTGCTGGTACGGGCAGGGAGTGACCTGTACCTCTGGCCTGAGGGCAGCAGGTGGAACAGGTGTTGTGCTGGGTGGGAACGGTCCCTGATGATATTGTGGGTCCGGCGCAGGCAGGGGGAGGTGTACACACTCGAAATCACCAGCAGGGGAGACCCAATGATCTTACCGGAAGTTTTCACCACTCTTTGGATTGCCTGCTTCTCGGGCTTTGTGCAGCTTGAGAACCACACAAGCAAACCATATGTCAGCACACTTTGAGTGGCACAGTTGTAAAAGTTTATCAAGAGCCTCTGTGGGAGAATCACTCTCTTCAATTTTCTCAGATAGAAGAGGTGCTGCTGTGCTTTCCCCATGGCTGAGGAGGTGTTATGTCCCCAGGAGGGATCCTTCGCCATGGTCAAGCCCAGGAATTTAAAGCAGGGCACTTGCTCCACAATCTCTCTGTTAACAGACAGTGGTAGATGTTTGGATAATTTATGGAAGTCCACGATCACTTCCCTGGTCTATATTTAAGGCCAAGTTTTGATTCTTACACCAATCCCACCTCCTCGCTGTATGCAGTCTCTTTGTTGTTAGTGATGAGACCGAGCACAGTTATGTAATCTGCAAATTTGTTGATGTGATTTCTGGGAAAGAGGGCGGCACAGTCATTTGTGTATAGGGTGTAGAGCAGTGGACTTAGCACACATCCCTGGGGGGCACCAGTGTTCATGTGGATGGTGGTCGAGATGTGCTCACCTGCTTTCACACACTGAGAGCGGTTGGTTACAAAGTCCAGTATCCAGTTGCATAGTGAGCTGCTCAGTCCCAGGTTGCACAGTTTCAACAGGAGAGTGTTCGACAGGTGGTGTTGCAAGCCGAACTAAAATCGATGAAAAGTAGACGGGCGTAGGTGTCCTTAAGTTCTAGATGTTTCAACCGGTTGTGGTAGCAACCGTAGCTACAGCGTCCTCTGTTGGATGACAGGTGAAACAATCTCAAGTAAAGGAACCAAGTCCAGTTGCCAGGATAAGATTAGGCAAAGATACTCCATTGTATCTCTGCCTCCATTAGGCAAAGATAATCTATAACTGATTGTTATCATAACATAACACAATACAATCATCACAACATGGTGTTATGTACCCACAAAGGGTACTCAGAATAGAAACACCAGACTTTCATAGTCATCTTTATTTAGGGACAGCTGTAGATGGTAAATATTTAAGAAAAAATTATCTTTTTGGTTGTGTTTTGGCCAAAAGGCTGCAAAGTTGACATGGTGAAAGTAGGATCACCGGACATGCATGTGTTATACTATAATTCTTGTATTGTGTTATGATTACAGAAATCAATTTAACCAGTTCTGCCCTGCAAGTTCCTCTATGAGCTGCTGTAGCTGATGCTGTGGGTATGTCAGATGACTGAGCCCCATTCTCAAGCAGCTTGGCCCAGTTGTTGAGGGTCTCCATCTCTGTCAGCCTTGTGTCGTCTCATAAAGAGACCCAGACAGAAAGGCTATACCATGAATAATGCCTTAGGTCTGCAAAATCCCAACACCTATAAATCTTAATAGAAATACCTAGATTCCAATGGGTGGCCACATCTTTTTCTCAACCTGCCCAGCTCTATTCCACCTCCTGCGCGGACTCTCGAATTTTCCCATTTGCAAATAAACCCACAGACACTTAACTTTCCCTTTGCCAACTTATGAACCAGGATTACATAAATAAAGCTCATGCAAATCAATAAAAAAAGAAAAAGATGTCAACAATGCTTAGCCTCCCATGATTCTCTAAATGCAATTCACCATTTACGATATCAGGTTAGGGGAATTGGCTTAACAAAAGCAGTCCGATCATTTGTGTTGACACTTGTCCAAGTAGTGCATTTTTCATTTTCTTTTTACTGAAAGCCCAAAACCTAGTATGCGAAAAATACAGTATATTTTCCAGTAGGGAAAATGCGTTATTTGTTATGCAGTATCATGTACAAACATAAATGGTTTCTATTGTTATTTTAGCATTTAAAAGTCTTTTTTTCTGTAAAAAAAAAATTATCAAATAAACAACTTCTCTATTTCTCAGTTTAGGTGTCTGTGTAGTTTTAGACTGGCCTAGCTAAAGCTTGAGTCAGCTTGATATGCTTTACATGTTACATTTTCACACTTACCTACTGAATTATATTAAGTGGCTTTGAAGTGGAGGAAAATATACTTATAAATCATCAGATTTTATGTGTGTCACGTCTCTCAGTCGGTGGGCAGACATCAAGAATGCTGTGCATCATTTTTACCAAGATTGGGTATGTGTTGGCATGATGAGCTTAGATATTGACACCTTGAGAGATGTCTTGCTTTGATATGTACATCTATGCCTTTGGGCTGAGGCTGGTCAACACGATGTCCGCTGATTCCCCAAATTGAGCCTGCTTCAGATTCATTATTCATAAATTGGGAATATGTCACCTTTTGAAGTGCAATTACAGTGCATGCTGAGGAGGTTGGTTTTGTGAATCCACAATTTTGATACTCCCCCCCCAGTTTACTCTGGAGTATGAATATAGACAGGTCAAGTTTAATAGATGACCAAGAGTCAGCTCTGTTATTTGACCAAGGCAAGGGTTGCTGTAGAGTTGCTACATGTCATTATGTGGACTTAAGAAAACAATGACAAAAACCTGACCAAATCAATTAACCAAAAGTGGCCTCAACTTAAAGAGTGCTTTCTATAGACACTCACCAGTGGTGGCAGAGTCACTGCCATGCAATATTCTAAACGGACAATCAGGAGCCCACCCAGGAGGTTTATTGTCTTTCCTTTGGACATTTTGGCATGAAGAGCGGAGGAACTGGGAATCGAACCACCAACTTTCTGATTGGAGCTATGCCCACTCTTCCAACAAAGCCAACAACTCTTTGATAAGATTGTTGGCTTCATTAACCAAATGACTTAGGCAATACTTAAAGATTTTTGCTTGATCCTTTTTTCTGAACTGGCACGAATGTTGTTTTTGAACGTTCTTTAGACTCAGTTTCTTTGCAGCTCTTCCAGGAAAACCATTACACCAAAGAAACGACAAGCAGCCATGCGAATATTTGTTCACAGTGCAATGATCACTGAATATGTCGTTAGAATCACGGTGGTATATTTCAGTGTGTGCTTTGGGTCCGAGGATCAATTAGTAGCTTCTAAATAATGCAGTGAACCCTTATTCTCTCTGATTAGTTGCAAGTTAAATGATAGCGATCCATTGAAATTGGTCATCAGCATAAATAATGACTGAATGAATTGATAAAATGCAAAGTTGCTGGCCATCATAAATCAAATGAAAACCACTTGGTCTGGAAGTCATTGGAATTAGAAGTCCATGCTCCTATTAATTATGTTGCTTTGCCAAGACGACAGTGTTATAAATCAGATGTGAGAGGTACTCCATTGGACTGGCCAGCCCAGCAAGGCCTGCTGCCTGCAAATGGCTTTGTATACTCCCTTAATTGTTTCCAACTCCAGCCACCTCTAGAGTCTAGGCCTGATGGAGTTTCCACACTGCACTGAAAATGTGGGAGACAGTATGCTCTGCATTTGAGCCCATAAGCCCAAGTCACTGGTCAAGAATGCTTTTATCTCATCATTTGTCACAAAACGATGAAATGTACCACCCATACATAAGTGACCACACAACCACAGACTTAATGCCATCCATAACATAATTAGAAATTACAAGAACCAACTTTTTCAACTTTTTTCATAGCTTTGGTATTCAAATATGTATTTACAGAGGAGCTTAGCTATGTATAAAACACGCTGTCTAATAGCAGATAGTAAATGTAAATTTCCCAACATACTACTACATGTATCTCTCACCCTATCATATTTAGTGACAAATCTCTACGAATATGATGTATTAGCAAATAAAATATCCTTGATTGTTTTCAAAATCATAGGAAAATGCCATGAATAATTTTAGCAGTCATTCACCTGCATAAGTCAGCAAATTGTTACCTTAGAATTGATTTGGAGGTGACATTATCGTTTAGAATTTAGTTAAAAGCAGGCCAAGACCTTAAATTTTCATTAAATTACCCAAAAGACCAGCAGCTAATTTTGTAAAAGGCATTGAACATTATCCAAAATTCTAACCAAATGTATTCATAAATACTATATTTTATTTATTTGTTTATTAAAACAGGGACAGTGTGCCAAAAACATTCATCTTAAAAAGAAAAGATGCGCTACACCAGAGTTAGCGACAAGCTAATTTGCATCTGTAGTCCTTGGACAGGTGAAGAATCCTTTACAAAAGTATGCTTAAACAATTAAGGTTTAACAAATTGATTGATATGACCTATAAGTATCTAATTCATTAAATGTTTAAAATATTATATACAGAGTCCATTAATAGCCTAAAAAATCATAACAAGTTCTCAGAATTAATTCATTGTTAACATTACCCAATAAAACTGTACAATAATTCACAAGACACAAAACAATACCATAATCAATATAAACTGCAATATTAACCTTACACTACACATCTGAACAGAAGTTCAGGTCTGACACACCTGTCTGCTCAGGAGCCACTGTTTGAGCCCATGGGAGAAAGCATGATAGTTGGAGCATTTTTTTAGTCCAACTGGGACTGTGTTCCAGTGTTTAGATGCTGTGTATGAAAACGCTGATTGTCCAAACACAGTGTGTTTAAGTGGACTGGTCAGAACAGAACTAGCAGAGGATCGAGAAGTTCTTCTCATCTGCTCTGAACGTAACTGAAAGAGCCCTCGTAAAGGAAGGGGAGCAGAGTTGTGGCGAATTCTATAAAGCAGACTAGATATTTAATATATTACAGTGATAATAATTTAAAGATTTTTTTTATCAAAGACTTTATGAGCTTGCTTAAAAAGTGTTTCCGTTTATTTTTTAAATGTCTTTCCAGCCTGTGACCAGCAGATTATACAATAATGTAAACGTAAGAAAATCATGGCATGTAGAAAGACCTTTGATGCATGCAGATCCAGTGAATTCCTAGTATGTCTAACATTTTCAATGTTAAATTTCATGACTCTATTTAAGTGCTTCATGTGCTTTTCAAAGCTAAGAGCAGAATCTAAAAACAAGCTAAAGTATTTAACTTCCTGCACATTATTAATCATTTGACCTTGAACGCGGAGTAATGGGCCACACATTTGCTTCTTATTAAAGTAAAATGTTAGTTTTTTTGTTTAGAGTGAGGCATGACTCTTGAAGCCATTTGGCAATATTATCCAGTCCTTTTTTAGGTTTGTCTGCCACCTCTTGTCACGTTTCTACCATGGGTGTAAATCACCGTATCATCGCCGTACATTTGTACATCTACATTAGTACGACCTTTGTGTAAGTCATTGATATACAGACAGAAAAACAATGGCCCCAAAATTGATCCTTGTTGAATTCCCAATGTGCAGTTTTTAGAAGATGAGAATTTATCATTAATGCCGGACACATTGTGATCGCTTAGACTGATATGACTGCATCCATTTAATTACATTTTCGGATAAATACAATTTTTCAAGCTTTGATAGCAGCACTGCATGATTAACAGTATCGAAGGCTTTTTTGAGGTCTAGGAAGACTGCGCTAGCAACTCGCCCCTTTATCCAATTCTGCTTTGATTTTTTTTCAGTAAAATAGCAACAGGCAGTCTCTGTTGAGTGGTTACTCCTAAACCCAAATTGCATTGGTTGGAGGAGATCATGTTCATTCAAATGTGTCACAAGTTGTTCTGCGCCAATTTTCTCAATGACTTTGGAGGCAGCAGGCAGTATGTTTATTGGTCTGTTGTTCTTAACATCATTTCTATCACCACTCTTATGAATTGGAATTACAATGGCTGTTTTAAAGGCAGCAGGAAAAATATTATCTTCAAAACTCCAATTTGTAATGTGGGTAATTAGTTAAGAAAAAATACTTTCTTATTGTTTCAGCATGGCATTATGGAGACCCAAGGTATCTTTTGCCTGAGAGCTCGACAGGGATGTGATGGTCTAATGCACCTTTTACTCATTCACATCACTGAATTCAAGGGGTGCTTGAAAATACCTCATATCAATAACTGGGGATCCAGCAATGTGAAAGTACAATGTAGTGACTATGCAGGCATCTGATTTTGCGTGAATCAGAAGAGTTTAATCCTCAATTTATAAACTTGAGGAACCAATTTGTAAGTCTATCTATTTCTGAATCAAGTCATTTAAAACGACAATCCAATTTCTATAGAATCATCGTATTATATTTTGAAAATATCTAATATTTCTGAAATATATACATCCTATTTTTCTCCTGTCTAACTGAGGCTCCTTTTTTGACGTGTCTACCACATTTTCTGTTGACATGCAGCCAGGCTCTCAAAAATATCACTTTTATGGAGTCGGGAATTTAAAGCAGCATGCCTCTCAGAGAAAAAAGAAGCCACACTGTTGTATATGTGTGCACACATGTGTGCACATTCCTTTATAAAGTCTCCATGATCCCATATTCAATCACACCCCTACTTATTAGGTTGTCTATAGCTGAATGGACTTTTGTGGCTGGGACTGCTATTAGAACGATTGCATTTCTATACAGGTTGCTGTTCTGCTAGATTTATTTGTTTTTACAAAACAGCATGCTCAGTCAATGATCTTGTGATGCTGCGCGTAAATGACAGTAGGTTGGTATCAAAAATGTAATGAACTGATGTTAAAACAGAACAGCATGTGAAGTGCCTCAAAGTATTTTCAGCTGGCAAGAGCTTGGCTGAGCTGCTGATTTTAGTTAAGCTCACCGTGACTACATGAATTTCACACGTCAGCGCTGTGAAATGTGTTATTCTGTTTTAGGTAAGTTATAAGGTGTTGCGTATATGTAACCTTTGTGTTTCAATGAGTTAACCTCCCTTAAAGTCCTAGTTGTCAGAAATGGACCTTTGAATATCAATCATCTTGAAGTTTGTCTGGATTTTCACTTGTCTTTACATTAAATATATATTATGTCTCATATCTCTTGTTGATACACTGTGACTTTCTCAATGTTTCTCTTTACTCCTGGGAGCACTTTGATGTGTGTGTATGTGGGAGTGTTTGTGTGTGTATGTGTGTGTCTGTATGTGTGTGTATTCTCGTGGAAAAGTCCCCAAGAAACCATTTAGGCAGTAGAAATGGAGCGAGTCCAGGCCTCAGGTGTCCGTGTCATACTGATGAATTACATAGAACACATTTTAAACCCTCCACTTGTGAGAGGAACCTCTGAGCTGCAACCTTTCCCTTGCTCTTCTACCCCCAAAAATGAGATCAACCGGAAAAAGGAAAAAAAAATGAAAATGACAATGTGTTCTACACATAAAGGCCGGCCTGTCCCTGAAAAATTGATTTATTGAATTCCTTGACATTTTAGTTGTGGTCGTTATGTTATATTTATGGGGGAATTGCTGGAGCCTCTCATTATGCTCTCCTAATTTATTTTACATACTTTTATGGCCGCTTGTGCTCAGCAGGCCTTTATGGCAGCTGTTATTGAAAAAGGGAGAAAAAGGCAAGTACATATCGATCAAGACTAACATGTTTATTGCCAAGTGCTTGATTTATTTTATTTCATTCGTGTTTTCTTGTTGCGGGCAGGCTGATTCAAAGTCAGCAATCAGAAGTTTTTGAAAACCGAATGTGTATATTTTTATAGGCGCTGTATTTTTCTCCGTGGATTTGGTTGATCTCATTTCATGTTGTGTTTTGAGCAAGAAATATATTTTGTTCATAAAAATATGTTCCAAGACCTTTATGTTGATAAGTAAGGGTGCTTACTGACACTGATGAGGGATTGGTGTGTAAAATTAACAAACAAATAAAAAACACCATTCAGACATGCAGAGCTGAATCAAAAGCCCATACCATATCAATTATAGGAATTAATTGCCATTTGGTAATTGACATTGCCATGGCAACAATGAGAAAACCTGGTAATTGACTGACAGAAGACAATGTTTCTTGATAAAAATTTATTTCATAACGTGCTTGTACATTGCAGGTCTAACTTTTTTGTTGAGGTGTTAAATTTCATTGAAAGATTTTTCATAATGCAACAGACTGTGAGATGAAGCCACTGCTCCGGTGGGTGCACCACCATCACATGAAGGAAACTGGCTTGTATATTCACCCTTCAGTGATGCAAGAAGAAAAATAAACCATACTAGCTGTATCTTATCCGTACGTGTCTATTTGGTGACATCAGTGCATCATTTCATACAGGCCAAATTGGATTGAAAATATGAAAGACTGTGGAGTACCTGCAAATATCGCATACAAGTAAAATGAACAACTGAACACCATGTTACCACAGTTTTCACAGTTGTGTATGATAAATGCTTCATACTGTATACTCGTATACTCTGTTGTTCAACATTAGGAAATATTTTTATTTATGCATGGATGCAAATGCCACTGAAGAAAAAGTTGCACTGGCTATTTTTCTCTTTAATTAATTGTCTAATTTGTTTGTTTGTTTTTTTCCATTTAATAATTGTTATTGCCATTCTTTTTTTTTCTTTTTGATATAACTTGACCCCTAACAAAGTTTCCGAACTGAAAGGCATAACCTCATAGCAACTCATTTGTTGTTGGCAAAGTTATCTGACCTATGTAAAAAAGAGAAAGAAGAAAAAAGACAAGAACTTAAGCGAAGGGCATTGGTGGAAACAAAAGTTCCAGGTGAAAGGAAAGGTCCGACCAACTGTTTATAGACAAGTTCTGTTGTAAAAAAGTGTGATCAACACTGTACAATTAGGCAAATTTGCCAGACTGATGCAGGAGTCTCTGGGTTTAGGCAGCAAAGAAAAGACACAGTCAAGACAGATTTTGTTCAAGTAGCACAAAATCACAACACAGTTGTCACATGACACAGCATTACCACTTATTCGGGCTTCTAAATATATTCTTCAATTCATGTATGAGTTTTAGAATCCTCTTTGAGATCAGCACCCCATTTAAGCTTGATTTGTTTTACAATTTTTTTGTTGTATTGGAAGAAAGCCACTATTTGAGTGTCTTAAGATTCATGAGTTTCCCCCTGGGAAGTAAAATTGTTCTTTTGTAAATTACACACAAAGTGTATTTGCTGTATATCAAGTGTATGTGTATAAGATAAGATATTTATCTTATCTTATCTTATCTTATGTGTGCGAGCAGGATGATCACACATCAAATAAGTAAATATATAAATAAAATACTATTTAAATTTTTTTTATTTGTTGGAAGAGATAAAGATTCAACCACTGAGAGTAAATATGGATTTGCTGACTTTTACGCTTTGGATCATCATAGGTAAAAGACCTAATCTTCCCAGGTGTCAATTTTTTTTTTATTTCCTTTTTTAGGTTGAAATAGTTTTTTAATGACAGAGCATGTTTCCCCTCTTCCAATTACACTAATATACCTTGTCCAGGTTGTTCCCTGTCAAATTTGGTGGCATTGGACATGACTTCGTTTATTAAAAACAATTAAACTAAATTACTTGAACTTTTGATGCATTAAATAGTATCCTGAGATCATTTCTCAGCTAAAGAATGAGTAATTAACAGCTGAGATGAAGCAGTTATGAGCTGTTTCTTATTAAATTAAAGTCTTAAAAAAAGGCTCATTTACCGAAGCCCAAGCACATGAAATACGCCTATGCGGCTCTGAGCATCACCTACCATGAAATTTAGTGTTTCCAGGATATTTAACATTAAGACATAGTTAAAATTAATTCTACGTGCAATTTCTCAAAAAGAAAGCTGACAACTAATGTCAATAAATCGTGCTCAGCCTGAGATGGGAGAATCATAAATCAGTTGCACAGAGCCGCCCCTCAATGTGGTAGTCAGGGGTCGAATGGGGGTGTGAAGCATAGTATAGGAATGAGGAAGATGGATATGTCGGCAAGGGATGGAGAAAGGGTGATTTGAAACCCTGGACACTGATTGGTGGAGATGAGGCCTGGGTGTCCTTGTGGTGACATTCAGTCCCTGATATTTGTTTGGCATTAAATAATACCCTGGACAGGGCCTGAGAGTGATGGCCACCAGGTTGGCTGACATTGCAGCCTGTGCCAAGGTGAGTGACTGGAGGACACTTCGTCTCCTTCTGTCTTCCCGTTCATCTTTCCATGTCTCTTTCTTTCTGTCTCCGACCTGTCAATACGCATCCACTTGTCTGATGGGTCCTTCTGAGGAGCTTACGCCTGTCATGCTGGTGTCTTTATTTCCACCAGCAATCCTTTTAGAGTTGGCTTCGGTGATCAGTCATGCCGCTGACAAGCAGTTCAGGCCTCAGCACCTCAACAACCCTCCATGCACTCCTCAATATAACTTTATGTCATTACAAAAGGGGAGCAACGAGACGGTTCAATGCAGTGTAAGAATTTAGGTTGACTTGATTTAGCATTTCAAATTAATCTTACTCTACCTTTGCTGTAATGTGATGTTAAATTACAGTTTGCAGTCATTTTAAAGAAAATACCAACATAGTAAACTGTTTACATTTCAGATGTTGATATTCTTACGCTAATATCATGGTTATTTTCTATTGAATGGGTCATGAGGTATTCTGTGTTTATTTTCATTTTTTTCCTCAGCAATCATAGTGTTTAAGATTCCTGACCTTAACTATTTGTTCATCTGGCTTAATTTTAGAACATAATCCTTGTTAAGAACAAAAAAGGGAAAAAAATAACATTCAGAGTTCATACTGAGTTGTTGATAGGTTCAAATAATAATTTCAATAATTTCAGCGAATCAACCTTCTCCATCTAACCCTATTCTCTGTATCCTCCTCTCTCACAACAACTAACTTCATATACTCAAGCTCAGAACCAGATACAAAGTTAAGACCTTTATCTTGTTGCCTTGGGAGGATTAAGTTTAATTCCCGGGGCTGGTGTGATCATTCATTCCCAAGACAGCATACTTTACACTAACTTACTGAAATTGCAGCACTCATAGAGCTACAGTAGTTGTCACAGGTCCTTCTATTTCTGTCTATTTCTACACATGATGCCAAGAAATAAACGGGGGTCAGGTTTAGCTGTCTTTTATGTAAGGGATAATGCCCAACGAGAACTCCATTATCAGGAATTATTGGATGACGGTGAAGCCAGAACTGCCTGATGCACAGCAGAGTCCATTATTTTCTGAAATGGATGTCTAGAAGGGAATGGGCGGGCTTGTGCTCGCCAAAGAATAAACTAAACAATAAATGATGCAATCATTACCATTCTATGAGATTTTCATTACATTATGAAATGGGAAGCATTGTAGATATACTGTTGGCAACTGAAAATATTTCTTGCTCACTCAGCTCCAGCTGAGCTTTGAGCCAAAAAAAGAATTTTATGCCATCATGATATCAAAGTCGATACAGTGTATATAGTTTTAATGCAAAGCCTGGTTGCTGCCCAGCTTTGTCATCTTTGTCATCAACACCCTGGTCATCTTTATTCATGCTTAAAGACATTTCCGATTACCAAGATTTTATTGTCCTATTTGAACAACATTCGTACCAGCTACATAAAAGCAAAAAAATGTCTCAGCACTTCTTAGTTTCTATAACATTAAAAAAAACTTTTCACTCGTAGGTGACAGTTGTTTGCACTGCATACTTCTGGATAGTGACGTCATGAGGTTGACCTAGGCTCAGTCTCATTTATTTCACCGTATGGTGCAAAAACATGTCATCCAGGCAACCCCTTCCCATTTGAACCCGAGAGAGACGTGGGCGAGGAGGTTAACGCTGAAGACAGAAGTAAAAATGAAGAGCTTCAAAATTTAGACAAAGACATAAGGAGGCAAGAGTCAGCAAAAGTTGCTGGTGTGCAACTGTGAGAGAATGTTGGTTGTAAGGAGCTCCACTTTTTGTCATCAGCTGTTCACTGTCGACTTACCTGACCGCTGTGTCGACTGACCGGGTGACTCGTTGTCAGCTTCCTTCATGATTGTGCCTTTCGCAGTAGCGAGTTGTTGACATCCTCGCAGGAGAACATCCAGCTCTCCTGCCTGTCAGGTTTCTTCGAGCGGGCTTCACCCGCATGCTTTTGTATGCTTGTGAAAGAAAACGGGAGGCAAGGGGTTTTGGCATTAGTGTATGTTTAAAACTAGCAGCAAAATGAGAAAAATGCCAAGAACTCAGCTGTGGATCCTTGGGAGGCTGTGTGTGTCCACAAGAGATTTCCTGCTCCTTTCTTCTCTTCTTGTCACTTGAAAAGCTTTGTAGACCTAAATCAGGCCCTTTTCCCTCCAACTGGAAATTGCATCCCAAAGCAGCATTATGTGGCATTATTACCAAGTATACCGTACTGAGCAAAAGTTAACATTTGCGGAAATCCAAAGTTAAGACGAGTAACCTCTACACGTCATCAACCCAGTATGCATTGCACTAGTGAAACAATGGCCGTGCCATTAGAAAGCGATAGCCTGTCTTTATGCTTTTTTAAAAACGCATTCAAGTATGAGCCAAAGATTAAAGCATTTTCATACCAATAAGTCCTCCCAGGCACAGTTCCCTTTTAAGTAGTGATCTGGTTTGGTCAAGTCAAGGATGTTGTGGTTGAATAGAGAACAAATTTTTAGGAATGATAAAAATAATAACAATGATCGCTAACAATAGTAGAATAGAATGTAATAGTATTATTAAAATTAATGAAATTACTAAATTTATCACATCAAACTTTTCTGCCAGTTTGTCAATGGCAATCAGTAATGAATTAAGAGTAATGACACAGTACTGTTAATTTATAAGTTTGTAAGGTGATAAGTATGTCTTTATCATTGTATATTTGAAAATGTTCTCTCATATAATTTTGGATGTGAGTAAGTCAGAAATCAGAGAGACACACACACACACACACACAAAAATACATACATACATGCACAAGCAAACATACACACAGGATGGCTATATCTTCAGACATGGTTACAGTGTCATGTTTCTGGGTGGAGTAAGTGAGTCGTTTTCCAGCTCGTAGCAGATGATGTGTTGTTGATTATGCTGGACCGCAGCAATTATGGTCCTGGATTATGGCCTCTATGATTAGCAGCTCATTTGAAATTATTTATTTACACTGGTGATGCCTCTGTAGAAAATTATAAATGTTGCATGTAGAAAGGCTGCATTACAGTGGGTCCTCTTCAATTATTGCAACTTCAGTGACACTTAAATTTACGGTTGGCTTGAGTCCAATTTGGATCCTGAAACAGTTGGAACAGTTAAGTGGTGCAATATGACTGCTAGAGGAATACAATTGTAGTTTGTACCATACCATTATCCAAATATCCCCTCTGTATCTTGCCAAACAGATTTATCATGTTAGCATTCATATTTTCCAAACTTTAATGCAAACAGGGAAAAACACATCTTTCTCATGAAATGTATTTAACTGACCTTAAATAGCATCTTTGGTCATAGATGGATTGGACATTATAGCTGACAAACACCACTGGCTTTAATTGCGTTGTTAAAACTTATCGCAGCTTAGGTGCAAGCTACATTTTATACTATCATTGTGTTTATCTTCTTGTAATTGCGACATGGCTTTTGAATCTGGTCCTAGCTTGCAACAACAGCACATATATCAATTCCATTCTCCCATGTGGAAGGGAAAATAAGGTGAAAGTTTCCTCTGTAAGGGAAATGACAGGAATGTCATATCCTGTCATCATGAAGGTAATGATCTGATATTCAATTACATAGCCATGTCCAGTATCATTATCTTTTTGGTTTTCAGTTTGAATAAAAGCTATTGTGGTCTTCTTTGCTTACTTTTTTCCCACAATTTTTGCCGAACAAACAAACCAAAATCCTGTCTTTTGGCAACATGTGGTTATTCCATTTAGGATAAAGAAGATGGGTTAATTTGGCTTATTTTGCACCAGAGCACTTAGGTGTGACACTCCATTACAAATACAATACATTAATACACCATTTTCTAGTGGTGTAACAGTACACAGGAACTCATTTTGATACCTGACAAATATTTTAGGTCACAGTTTGGTATATTTTTGTAAAGTAACACTAGAAACACTTGACAGTGTGCATACTCAATACTTTCAAGAGGGTGTTTGGTTCTCGAATTACTTTGTTTCCTGTTTTGAGAAAAGGGAAACGAAAGGGTGGGGGATAGTGTTAAATATACATCTAGCTAATGTAAAACAATGGACTTTTTGCTAAATTTATAGAAAAAAGTCTGAAAAAATTATGAAATACCATATTTATTATTATTAGTAGGAGTAATAGTAGTCGTAGTATTAGTGTCATCTTCAATGTTATTTTTGTTATGGTTGTTACTTTTTAATTAGCATGGTTAAAAATATAATTATCATAAAAAGTAAACTCTGTACTTGTGTCTTTTACTTATTTGTCTGTATTGTCTTTGCCTGTACTTTCTTTGCCAAATGTGTTACAGCATCTCTTGTGTGACCTCCATTATGTAAAGGTGTTGCTCTCACTTCCCCACAAAGACACATCCCTTCTAGGTATGTACAACCAGCGGTGGTGCTGGGACCTGTGGTTTGGAATCGGGGGTCACTCTGATTAACAGCCATCCTCTCCCAGGAATGACAAACTTCCCTGGCGCTGTCATCAAGAAAAATTGCTCTCTCTTTGTTCCCACCTGAGGCAGCTGTGACAAGCTGGCCAATCACAGGGCTACAGGTTTAAATCTGCCAAATTTTTAGACAAAACAAAAGGCTCTTCAGTTTAGCAAACAGACACAGTTCTGCTGCTTGACTGGTTGCATGCTGCACCACCAACAGAGATTACACAGAAGTGCTTAGTGCATATAATTACAAGTAATTGGCAAATAGTAGGCTCTGACCAAACAGAAATTGCTTCATTATGTCTAATTAACACCTACTTGATTGTGGTTAATTACTGGTGTTTGATAATGGAAGAGCAAAGTTGTCAGTCTGGAGGCAAGCAGGAGCCATCTGGATCATTGATAACCATATGCTGGGGCCTTCCTTTGCTGGGACCGGAGCTGTCGGGGCCACAGACAGAGGCAGGTGTCTGCCATGCAAAGATTCGAGGTGTAATCACAGAGAAGCTCAAATAAACATATCAATGCAAACACACAAGTAACTTCCACTTGGAGATTTCAACACACTCTTACTCATTTGCAAGATTTATTGTTCATGTTATACCAATTTCTCCTTCATCATTTTGTAAACCAAATTTACATTAACATCATTTATAGGAATACATGTGGTTTGTGTGGATTACTATGGTTGGGTGGACAATGTCAGTCAAAAGAACTGTGGGGATAGAGAAATGAATAGCAAAAGCCAAAAAAAATAAAAATCAGGGTTCTAAGGCGTCTCTGAAATTATTTGAAACAGAAGGTTCCCTGCTGTAAACAAAAGAAATTACCCTGACTAAAATTGTCTGTCTGTCCCTGTTAATTAGCAGCACACACAATGTGAAATTATCTATGACGCTTTAGAAACAAGATAAATAGTCCCTTATAGGGAAAGAATAAAGTCAAGACTTGCCATACGTAGCATTTGTCATATTTAATTGTGGGATCAATTAAAATTGGGGGATAATGATGATTTATAAGTGTTTGTGTATAATTTGATGTTCATTAAGTCAGCAAGACACATGATATCAGCTTGTTAATTGTGTTTCCTTTTTGTTGAAGAGTGGCTTTTGAATGCAATTGGCTTAAAGTTTGGAAACTCACTTGGCCGAGGAATTGTGTAGTGGGGCAGCCAAGCTCAAATGTGCTGCTAAAGCAGTTGTGTTATTTCTAGTTTCCCCGTCCTCAATATTCTTTATGAACTCAAGCTTAAAACAAGCAGCTCATTGGCTTCTCACCATTTTACCTTACTTTGGGTGTATAACCTGTAATGTGTCAACATTAAGTGGTCATATCAAAGTGTTTTTTTCTGCTTATCCTTTTTGCCATGGGTGAGTCTTCTGTCTAATGATCTTCTCCAACTAATAGGTTGCAAATGAATTGCATTGCATATTAATTATCACTTTCAAATTAATCATGAAGATTCATTACAAGAGGAACAATCACTGTAAGAGGACATAACTTTACATTTTCCATGAACTATCCAGTGACCATTTAACCAGCTAGATTATTACAATTAATGATACCAATTAGAGCTGGGCATTATAGATATATAAGGGATGTCGATTGTGAATTACTTTTGATATTGGAACACCCCCAATCCCAACAAGTAAATAATTTATCTACACATAAGTCACAGGAAATTGAAATAGTATTTGGTAAACATTTACCTTTAGAAATTAACTTTACCAATTTTTTTCACAAAATGTATAAATAAATAGATAGATAAATGACATAACCAAGGAATTTGTAAGGAATCATCTTAAGACAAACAAAAAGTTTCAAAAATATAAAAAAAAATTAAAAAATTAAGTTACATCTAGGTCTCATCAGTAACTGCGAGTCAAGATTCTTTTCATAAAGACCTGTTAATGAACTCTTAATATTGCATTCAGGAGCCTGTCACAAACATTTAGAATTAGTTTCAATGAAAGTAATCCTCATGATATTAGAGGTACACCTGGTTTATCATATATTTACTGTTTCGCTGCATATTGTGATTTTTCATTTTTAGAACTAGGCATATATTGTCATATGCAACGTACAGTATATTCCCTCTTTCTCCACATTTCACATCTTTCAAACATATGGTTTATAATACATATATACATATATATGCATGTGTATGTGTGTGTGTGTATATATATGTGTGTGTGTGTGTGTGTGTGTGTGTGTGTATATATATATGTATATGTGTGTGTGTGTGTGTGTGTGTGTGTGTGTGTGTGTGTGTGTGTGTGTGTGTGTGTGTGTATATATATATGTATGTGTGTGTGTGTGTTTGTGTGTGTGTGTGTGTGTGTATATACAGTATATAATATAAATCTTGAAACAACTATGAACATTTTTATTGTACATTTAGGTCCTTGACAGTCAATATAGTAACAACAACAATGCACTGCTAAAAAATGACTACTGGCCGGATGACGAAAGTAGTCATTTGAGCTGTGTATAATGCAGCCAATTCATCATGCACATGTAATGTGTTCTGTTTGAGCGTACCAGACAGCACTGATGGGAGAGCACTTTGTTGTCATGCCCCCCTTTTTCTACTACAAAGCTAAGATGTAGGCCAAGTGGAAGAACGCCAAATGATTTAACAGAGGACAAGATTCCCATTCAAAGAGCACAGAGCTTTTTCTCCGTATTCATTTTCTTAGATTACCATCAAATTTGTGTCACCAGCAAGGCAACATTATTGACTCACAGCGATCCACTTACTTTGCTTTCTTTGTTATTAGTTGACATGCTGACATTTTCATATGTGTCTTTGCTAATGCCTGCAAATTGGTCTGCCCGGGAACGTGAGAATTGAACAGATAATTTTAATAGGATTCAGCTTCAAATGATGAGATGTCCCTGTCTTGCACATATACAATAACAATTGTAACCTGTTTTAAGAGGCGACTATGGGAGCAAACTGTAATGGGTTTTGACAACATTGTATTAGGCACAACAACTACGCATAATGTACCGAAAAATTGGACGTGAAATTGGAAACATAGCCGAGAACAAAGTAAATTTACATGGTTTGGTAGCTTTGGTGATGTCTGATATCATACTCTCTCATGCAAGCTCTATCAGGAGGGAGAAAGCAGGAGCAGCAAAGGGAAGCTTAACAATGGATATCAGCTGAGAGTGCTTTTAAAGTTAAGGCTGATGGATGGCTTGTCAAGAAAAATAATTGCACTGGTATGGAAGTGGGCTCATGCGAGCTTGCTGAGGAGGGGTTGGGTGGGTATTGGGGGTGTCAGAGTGGCGGAGGAGGGAGGTGCGATCAGCAGAGAGCATGATGGGAAGTGACAGTGGTCTGTCAAGAGGCAGTGGCTGCCCAGAGAAGTGTGAAGCCAGAACTATGAGGTGGCAGGAGAGAGCAGGCTGTCAGAGTAAGAAAGTGGTTTTAATACAGTGAAAAGCAAAGGAATCCGACTGTCAGGCCTGCTCAGCCAAGCCAAGGCACAGCAGGGATATGAGAAATGAGAAAAGATTGGGAAAAGATATGGGTGAAAACAAAGGTGGAAAAAAAAGTGATGATAGAGTGAATGAGAAGGGATGTGTAGAACTGCAGTTAAGTTAGTAAGGGCGGTTGCAGCAGGAGAGACTTGATAGGAAATTGTGTGGGACAGAAGAACGGGCCTTGCTGTCAATTAGAAGTTTCTGACGGAAACTATGGCCAGGTGATGAAATTCATCCGCTCGATCTCCGGTCAGCTCTGAGTGAGCTATGGCCTGCCATTAACAGTCGGCAACGACTCTTGGTAGGATGAGTAGATTCACCCTGTTGTTTCTTCTTAATCTACTACATCTTAATTTCTCCCCCTATATATTTGATTATAAATACATATAATATGATTAAATTCAAGTTTAGTGTTCAAATGCATTGCTTGTCTGTATATATCAATGTCAGAAATATCCCTATTAGCAGTATGTGTGTTCCAAAAACTAACACATTGAAAAATAATTCCTTCATGCATCAGTGCAATGGTTATGGTCTGGTCTGAATCAAAAAATGTTTGAGGTTAAACAATGCTCTTTTCTTTTTTTCTTTTTTGGGGGGGATTAAGTTGCTACTTATGCTGAGACAGCCTTCCTCAACATGGATACAAAAATGATCATGTTTTCATTAACATTATTATTCACCATGTTATTTTGGTTAAAGTTGGGAGATGATTGTGGTTGTGGTTTTTGAAATAGCAATCCTGACACAAGGTTGGAAATGTTAAATATTTTCTGGAAAAGGGAACTAAACAAAAAGTCAGATTCTTCAATTGGATCGCATCCGTATGGAAGTTTTGTTGCAAAATGGAAGTTCCGTCTATAATGCCCCACTAGAGGGCATCTATTGGCTGATTGCATCAAGTTCATAAAAGTTAGGGCTCCAAACCCCATATGTGAAACATGAAGCTATTTTTTTTGGGTTGTGTCATGGTCAAAGAGGTAGGACAGCGAGATTAAAAGTCTTACAAAATAGTGTTACTTATGTCACATTTTCCTTACAATGTCATCATCCAATCATCTTCTTGCAACATGACTTGATGGTTGTTTCACAACTGCTTATTTTATTAAATATAAGTAGATACACAAGTTTCTCTCAACTGACTCATCATAACCATTCCAGCCATTCACCTTGCCAAAGGTGCTTTCGAGACAATGTTCATTTGGAAAGCTATCAAGTTGTTCTGGAAAACATTTACAGTGTCTTATGACTTAATTTTACAGAACGAAATTAGAACATTATGAGAACTCAATGATTCTTTTTGCACTTAGTTGTACTACAATAGACTTGATAGAATCAGAATTTTTTTAATTTATTTTTTTACCGTCCCTTGAAAAAGATCGTTCTTGGTGTTTTTTTGTGTTTTTTTTTTTCCCCTTTTTTTAAATTCTGTAATTTAGTAATTCATAACACGGATATCATTTATTTACAGACTAACCTTACCAGTGAAGATTGTTGGTCCTAAGCTCCATTGGTTTTTCAACCATTTTTTCCACAAGAAATAGCAGAAAATGGAATAATAACAAAAAGCTGTTAAAAACAGGCAAACAACAAAAAAAAAAAAATGACGACAACAACCACAAAAAAGTGGAAAAGTCTTCATTTTATTTTTAAACTGATAATCCTAAACCAAATGGCAGTATCGTGGTGGTGGTGTCCACTTTCCCTTAGGTAGTCTACTGTAAAATACGACACACAAATTTATGACCTTTCCCGTAATTTTTCTCTGGAGGACAGCCTCGACAAACGAAAGACTTATAATTACTGGAGGGGGACATCCTTTGGAATTTATAAGAAGTGGTGGAATATATTTAATAAGGCTTGCCTGCCGTGTCTTGACCTTGTGTGAAAGACGCTTTAACTCTGTGAACTATAAGGAGGAAGCTGAAAGGCTTGTGAGTTGATCAGTGACATGAATGTATGCTCAGTGGATTTCTCACTTGAGCAATTGCTTTGGTTTCTGTGGTCTTTTGAAATAGGATGTATGTAATGCTGACACAGCACATAACTGATAGAGCATATAAAGACTTTGTGATTACATGGTCCAGTTTTTGAAACTGTCTGTTAGATCACAGTCCATTATGAACACACATTTCAATTACATTTTTATGATGACCTTTTTACACACATTCACTTGCTCTTCTTTATCACACTACATAATGTTACTACAGGCCTATTTGGCACAACAACAGAATGCATATAATGTAAAAATCTACATACTTGTTGCAAAGTTTTCATCTGCTGGACTCACAATATGGGTGGTCGAGCAGAAGCCGTGATCTATGTCTTTGCAGTCATAAGCAATTAGTCCTACTGAAATTGATCCCTTGTTAAGGATACATAATTACAGTTCCCTGTGGCTTTTTTGGACACTGAATTACGTGAATTTTCCACTAATCCAAGTCATGATATTTACAGGGCCACTGAGCACTGACACATAATCTAAAAACAGCACTTTGAGAAGTTATCATCACAGATCATGACATAATGATATGCTCACTTGTGAACTCTATACCCTGTCAGACCTGTGCTGCGGGAAGCTGGAGCAATTGATTGAAAGATTGGATGGATTTTAATGAGGACATTAGAGACAGAACGTGCTTGCCAAAGAGTTCCAAACATTTTGAAATTGTTGCCCAGGGCAGAAAACACTACTGTGATCTTTGAGTCAAGTTATGGCAGCTGGGTTACATTTCTCAAAATCTAATCGGGTCAGGACTTTTGCCTAAGATATTCTTGCACTGCTTGTATCTAACTGCATTTCTAGACTGGATGGTCTTTGACCTTACACAGAGCAGTTCAGTATCCAGCATTTTAAAAAATTTGGAGACTGAGTGATTTTTATATTTAGTTGATCTTTTTGGAAATCAGATATTATTAAAACATCCATGATTCCAGAGTTCACCAAGAGGACTTACATAACTACTGTGGTAGTATAATACATATGAAGCAGAGGCCAGCAGCGAGATGGGTTACTTGTGCATGAAGACTGGAAGCAGGATGAAAGAGTTGGCCTGGTTCTGTACAGAGGTCAAAAAAGTCCACCTACCAACACCTAAAGCTCTCTAATTAACACATGTTTGTAAAAGCTGAGGTTATTGGGTCATGTATTGGATTGTTTCTTAGTCAGGCACAGTGAACTTTTTGTTTGTCTAAGCTTACCAGCTATTGGATGCAGCTTCATCTACAAATGTGAGTGCTGTGATCCTTTCATCTAATGCTTTGCAAGGGGATTTGAGACAGAGTGCAGAACTGGATAGGTTATCAAACAGCATTTTCCCTCCAGTGCAGTCTTGCGCTCTGTCGGGAGCAGTGATGATTGGAGTTTGAGATTATTCTTGGTAAATATCATTATTTCTAGTTTTTTTAATTTCAAACAGCTGTACTTTGGACTATATCAAAAAGAAAGCTTGAACATTTTATTGTTTCTAAGGGACTATATTAAATGTTCCAAATTGCATGTTCTAGGTTACTATGGACATATTAATGAAATCACATAGGAGGAAATGTCATTTTAATACAACTAGAAAGGAATTCTCAAAACTCCTAAATGATCTTTTGTCATCATTTCCTACAGAGCAATGGTTTTAAGAGATACTATTTATCATCATACATGCCTGGAAATGCTTCCCAAACTATATTGTATGTCAAAAACTTTGATCAAATGATAAAATTCAGATTAAAAAAAAACAAATAGGCATTTTGTATTGGGGGAAAAAAAAAATCCTTCTTTTCCAGCCCAATATGCACAAAAACCAAATTGATGCATCCGTTCTATGACCATATTTCTGTGTAATTTAATTTAAAGCAGTCTGGCTGATAGAGGCAGATTTCGCAGGCCAATATTGATGTTATCATGTATTTCATATGGTACATTTACAGATGTTTGGTTAGATATATCAGTATAGGAATGGCTTTGGCAATCAGGTATTCGTCAGAGTTTAACATTTACCTCTGTGGTCAGAGATCAAGTCACCTTTAAATCTTTATACCAGGACATAAAACCCTTACTTTTGCTTTTACATTCATAAAAAATAATTGACCTAAGGTTGTTTTTATGTTCATTTTGCTTCAGGTGTTCCACAAACACACTTAGCCACTCTATGATAAAAAAAGCCCTGTCAAATTATTGTCATGAATGAACACATCAATGATCCGGACTGCTTTTAAATGCATCCTTACCTCTCAGATTAGTTCTTTCCAAGTGTGCATAAAGGACTGGAGTGAGGACACTATGTCAGCACTGATTCGGGAAAAAAGATGTATAGACTAGTAAATTAATGAAATGACTCGTGGAAAAAGAGAAAGAAGGCTGTATGGATAGAATGGATGGATGGATCGAGGGGAAGCCTCATTTAGCCGAGTAAAGGCTGTTTGGCCCGTACAACAGAGGGAGAGTCCAAAGCCATTGATCTCTTGCAGCCAATGACAGGCCAGAATTCAGCAATAATCATGACAAATGAGTGGCGCCTCCACCAGATGAGAAACTGCCGATAATCACACAGACCCCCGAAAAAAGAAACCAGCAAGGTCGTGGTAGAAAGCAGTGAAACTATATCTCTCAATACTCCTGAGGGAGATATTCTGACAGTGGCATATGCAGTTTTACAGTATCCTTTAACTTCAATGAATACATTTACATTTTGTATAAATGTATAAAAGTTAAATGAGCTCATCAATCTGTGTTTTTGGGTACTTTATTTTCATGCCCTTTAATATAAACACAGCTGTTTGAATCCATGAAACATCTAAACATCGCAAAGTAAAAAATACGACTGACCTTTCCTATGAAGACTGCAGTATACCTCTTTGTAGATTAGAGCTTAATAATAATGATTAAATTGCTGCAGCAAATTAATCTGGTGTCTAATTCACTATTATTGGCAACACATTATTGGGTTTCTTTCCTTCTCAAGATGTACGACTAGCCCTGAGTAACACGCAGCCCTGCCACCGTAGATGAAACATTTTCTAATCTGCTTTATCCTGCACATCCAAATTTATCTTATTCATAGAAAATGCCAATATATTAACTGGCTTGTATGATACACAAGGTGACCCTACTGACTTAATGACATAATACATTATCCTTAATGAAGTCAATATCTCGTCTTTTAGCTGTCTGTCTATTGGGCCGATTAATTGCAGTGTCATTAAAGTTAGCTCTCTTTTCATTTGAGCCTGGCAAGTGGCATAAAACTAATGTTCTTAGTTATAAACTGCTGAAATAGAATGGAGGGTGGAGGAAATTACAGGGACGACAGAGGGGGCTTCCTACTGCCCACGTTAATGGTTTTTCCTCAGTGACACCTCATACAGATCCCTGGTGCTGTTGTTGTCAGATGTTATCAATTCAAAGTTAACATTAGATATTGTATTTATTTCAATCACTGCAATTGCGGATAATTTCACCACGTATGAATATATTTAATCATTTTTGTGTTTGTGTTTTTGTGGTTACAGTTGTATTTTTCTAAATAAAATCTGCTTGGAGGGACAGCCTTCAGGCAGGTATGCTATTAAAAAAGAACTGAGGCCTTTCCCATGGTCTTCCTTAAACCCACAAAGTAGCAGTACAACTGGCCATGGGAGTCTCGGGGACTTTCAGTCTCTGCCAATTGCCTAAAGGCTAAAAATGACAGTTAATCACCTGAACAACCATTTCATGATTTTGCTGTGGAATTAACATGCATTCACTGTATGTGATGAGGGTTACGATAGTGTACTATTTCCCAGGATTAAAGGGAGAGTGAATTCTATAATAAATTCAAGCACTTCCACATAGGCTTGCTGTTCTATTCACTATATAGACAATATCTGACAAGGACAAAACAATTTTCTTTGATAGAAATACCTCTCTGTCAGGGCAGATGCAGACGCTTGAGCCCCCTGTCGTTGCCAATGCTCCCCCTGTGTTTTCCCTCTTCCCTTTTACTGCCCTGACCCAGTACTGGAACAGACAGCCAGGATGACTGTAATTTATAATGTGTTATCTTTTTCTATAGCTGCAAAATTATATGACGTAAATCATGGTAGGAGTAATGAAAGACTGGGAATTCATTCTGGTGAGCACATTTTAAGTGTAGTATCAGTTATGGTGGCAGCGCCTGAACAGGCCCGAATGAGCAGGGCTGAGTGGCCATAAAGCAACGGCAGGGCGCATGTTAATGCTGTCTGTCCGGGGGTTAGTAATTGGGTTGCACTGATGAGTTGCTTCAAAGACAAAGTGTAAATTCCCCTGTATTGCTGTGAATCTTACATTGTTGGAACAGGTGCAATCCCAACATATATTGATCCTGCCTCAGGGTTCAGTGTGTGTGAGTATGTGTGTAAACCTCCAACAACTGTTGTCACCAGTGCACCCTGGTTGTTTTGTACTGTACAATTACATCCATGTTGTCACCATAGATTTGGCCCATGTTGGTAAACTGCACAGCTTGAGATTGTGGCAGCCTTGCCAGCTGTGATTTATTTATTCTTCTTCCTCTGTGACCCCCTCTCTCCTAGTTTTGGACCTGATTTTTCATGGCTAAAACACAATGAAAGTTAACAAAATACCTAATTCTAAAATAATTTTAAAATGCTTAATGATCAGAACTATCTTCCATGTTTTCACTTGCATTTTTAACATTATATTGTTATGTTACTATGGCGCTTTGTCCCATGTTTTTCCAAGGTGGCTGAATTATGTACTCAGTACACACACTCCAACAAGGTCATACAGAATTATGTAATAATATGACCGAATAATGTAATGTG
Organism: Fistularia tabacaria; assembly: GCA_901007705.1. Lineage (NCBI taxonomy): Eukaryota > Metazoa > Chordata > Actinopteri > Syngnathiformes > Fistulariidae > Fistularia > Fistularia tabacaria. Next base: position 64,145 of record CAAKHD010002689.1, on the reverse strand, counting down.
TCCTCAAGAATTAAAGAAGGTATCTGGAGACCAGAAGTCACAGCAAGCGTTCAATGTTTTTATGAAAATTAGAATATAATGACTCACTGTTTAAATTATCTTTAGGCCTTGTAGGTCATAAATCAGACAACCAGTAATGGCTTCACCCAAAGGGTAAACCAGTCTCATCACAGAGATGAACATTAGAGGTAGGGCTCCAGCTCATAACTCTTCGTACTCACTGATGAGGAAATGCATTGAAAATATACTGTGGTTTAAAAATGGATTGTAAGAAACATCAGTCAAGTGTTTGATGAACGCATATATCAGAGACATATTTATGTAGTCTGAATCAGCCATATTACAGGTCGCGATGGCGACATACATCGCTTGCTTTCTCCTAAATGAAACAAATTCATTTACAAGATAATTCTTCAAACACGGGCTATTATTCAAAGATTGTAATTGTTATCCTTCAGCTCCTGACACAGGAAAAAGCTTTTAGTTCATCCCCTTGAAATCCCAGTTTCACGTAACCTCAGAGTCTCTGAGGCAGCTGGAAGTTATGTCTCTCACTTGTAGATGAAATTGAGTTGAATGATGAGGGAGATCTTGGTGAAAAATGACATTCATTGAGAAAATTAATTATTGACAATTATATTTCTATTTTGTTTCCTATGCCATAAAGTTATTGGTGAAGAACAGGTTTTGTTGCCATGAAGACAAGTTACATACATTCAAAAACAGTTTGACAATTTGTCTCTTTGTATGGGATGCTACCTTCTTCAGCCTCTTCACATCTTGACAATGTTAAATGTCCCACACTCTGCCTTTCCACTATTGATAAATATTCTACAAAAAAGTCCCACGGTCAAAGTTCCAAAATGTAATCTTTTTGGAGGAGCTATTATCAGCTGTCCATTTGTAAATGATTTAATATTGGTGTATGAATGTTGTTGGATTATATTTGGTGAAATATACTTAATCAAATTACACAGATTAAGTAATGGCAATTGATATTTAGAAAACACAAATGAAATGGCAAAGTCCTATATCTAACCTTTACGGATTTTAAATGCCACTCAGCTCTGTTTAAGCTGGATGGTGCACTTTTCTTATTATGAAGTTTGTGTGTGCGTGTGTGTGGTAGTGCACGTACACGTGCATGAGTGACGGCGAATGCGCGTGTGCATCCTCGTGCAGGTGTGATCCGGGCAGACAGCTTATCGTTAAACACATCATATCTGCCCTGACAGTTCACTGTCAGATATGGCTTCCTTCCTCCCTCACCCCTTATGATTCAGGGTGTCATAAATAGAAATGTACCTGTACAAGTATGCTAATGTGAGCTGATGGGGAGAGGTGTTGAAGCTGTGAACCCGTTAAATTAATGTAAAGAAACCTGAATCCCATCTACCAGCCTATTCTTTGGCTTTTCTTTTTTTTTCCAACTGGTCCTGCACAGCTGCAATGGTGTGCATGACAAAACCCTCTCAGTTATAGTTTATACAATCAGTAAAAACTAGTGTCCTGTTCAGCAGCCAAGAAATGACAGTCCAATGAGTTCTATTGTGACCAGGTGTGGTTTATAGAAAAAATCATGACAATTACAATAGGAGACGCTCTTGCAGGTGTCACTGTTACACCAGTCAAACATACCTGTACAAATATGTGTCCAATTGTGTCACCTGACCCATTCTTGTTTTTCTCAATATTCAAGTTGCCATCGTTTTTGTTTTGTTGTATCAGATTCTTAGTCAATATCCTATTTAAACTGGTTCTAAAATTGGATACATGACTCAGTTGGCACAATAGCAAATAATTTAATTGTTGTTGATGTAAAATCTGTAAATAAAAGTGCAAACCATAATGCAGTCAGGCTTTTGCCAGGATCTCAATTCCATAGTTATGAAAAAAAGGCTTCACTGAGAAGTTTGCTAAAGCAGTTGTTATCTCAAGTGAAATCAAAACCCTCTATTTCAGCAGCATTATCTGGTTGAAACATAATTTTTTGTAAATTATCAGGTGATAGTGTGAAGGTGATATAAATGGAGATGATAACAGATGCCATGCATGCATTTTTTTCTCACCCTTGTCTAGAGAGCAGGTGTTTGAACGTTTCCCAGGTAGTAGAATTGTGTTGTTTGTAGTTGCTGTTGTTCTCTGGTTGCGTGTGCTGTGTAGATAACTCATAGCCCTGGCAAACTGTGTCGATCTGTAAAAAGGGGAAACCTGGACTCGTTGTGATGGTACAAGATAAGCCAGCACCAAGGAATGCTTCATTAATAATTCTCTTATTTGGGAACAGAGCCCCTGTGCTTACAGAATACAGGGCAGTTCATCTTTTGCTGAGAAAAGGGGCTAGAGGGTATAAAAGGAGAAGTATAAGGTCAGCAGGGAGAGACTCCCTCCTCCATCCACCTTTCCTTTCTTCCACTCCTCCCTTCCTTGAGTGATGGGCCTCGGTTTTCCAAGGTAGTGCATTTGTCTGTCAGGAGTCTTGGCTGGCTGGTGTGATTTAGCTGCTGTCAGTTGATGCTGGTGTCCAGAGGATGATAGCGGTTGGCTGGATGGGGGAAATTTGTTACCTTTAGCTCTGACAGGGAGATAATTGCTGATGGTTAACAGAACAGTGTGGAATCCAAAGGGTTGGAAGAAGAGTGACACACAACCAATAGGTTGAGCCCATATTTCTGCTTACATGGATCTATCAAAAGCAGTCATCCATTCCCTTAATTCTAAAGTATAATAAGTTATTACTGATAAAAAAAATGAGTGGACAAAGGTAATACATGCACTAGGACTGTGTTTGAAATAGTACTTCAAGTAGTTTGATAGTATGGTTGTAGTAAGCGCTGGGATCTAACAATTATGTTATTCATTTTGTTGTAAACACATGAAACAGACTTTTTCAATTCCCTTATCTGGTCAATATAGGCATATTTAACCGTCTACATGTGTCCCTCCCTCCCCCTGCCCCTTCGGATCATATCTGTGGCAGAGCCCCTCTGCTGCTTTGCACATCTAATTAGGACAGAGGAGCAATTTTCCGGCACTCCCCTCTCCTTTAGGCCCTTTCACGTCACCCTCACATGTCCTCCCCAATCTCCTCGTCTCATGTCCAAGATGTCCACAGAGGCGCCTCCCAGTGCAGAGAACAGGACTGCCGTCAGTCAAACCATCCAAACTGCCAACAGCATATCACAGAGGGAGTTAAGTAGGAGGCGGACCTGAGCATGCAAGTGTGATAGCTTGTCAGGGCCAGATTGGCAGGTTAAACTCCTAGTTAATTGTCTTCTCCTCCATGCATTGACGTCGAATCTGCCTTCTATGGGTGGAGCCTAACAGTTTTACCCATGCGCCATTGTCAACTTCAACACTTTCTAAATTTTCTGCAAAGCAGTCACAACGTGCCTTCGGAATGAAAACGAATTATCAGTTGGCTACCTATCTGCAAACCCAAGAAATCTATGCATACAAACCATTTATTAGCTCAAAAATTATCCAAAGAATTACAGTTTATAAATTCATGATGTGGGATTAAATCAAATAAACACTTGACAACAACTAGGAGGAAAGGAACTACTCTTGCTTTCAAATATTTCACTGTAGTTTATTATGCGAACATTTATGTCTATATCTTGTATCTCGTCCACCTGTATTCCAGTTATGCCTTCCCATTTTTTTCATTTGAACCCCTCCTTTAGTAACTGGAGATTTGAAGACTTGATTACTTAATCTTGAGAAATTGATAGTCAAATTAGAAACAAATGAAAAATGCCCTCAGATAGGTTAATAAATACTAAAATGTGTTTCGTAAGTGAATAGGCCACATGAATGGCTTACTCAGTTTTTGGTAGTGTTTCAAATTACATTTTCTTAATGTTTGCAATGTCTTGACAAAAACAGCACATGGAGATCTTCAGGTCAGTGTCCTGAAGGGCTGGTGATAGGCTCGAAATGCCTTTTGACCCTGGGCTTGCCTCTACATCTTATTTTTATTTCCTCTGTGTCAATGAGAGTAATAGGAAATATTGATTGGTAATGAAGTTGGGTTGTCAGCTTAATCATTCAAAATGTCAGGAAAACCAGTCAACATAAAAAAAAAACACCAAAAAGCTGTTTTCTTTGTTTCGCAGCTTTCTACAAAAGCATCCCTTCAGCCTGGAAATGCTCCTATCATTACATTGTCTCTTTCCATTGACATTGCATTTGTTAGCACTGATTTGTTTTTTATTGGAATGTAATCATAAAGCACCAAACTATGATAATGACAATTAGCAAGTTGCCAGTTCTCCAAGCGCAAAAGAAAAAGTGACCGAAAAGTAAAGCTTTATACATTTGTATACATCAAGACATTTTGGATTTATGAAGCTGTAAAGAAAACCCTTCCTCAGATGTTATCCATGCTGATGTAAGGCTTGTAAACATTTCCTATCAGTTAAATGTGTCTTGTTCATGTTTCCTAGGCATCCCTGCCTGTCAATTAGCTGTCTCTTTAATCTGCAGCCCCCTACGATAGGGGATGTATGATGAAAATGAGTATCTGATGGTAATATAATCATCCAGTTAACGCTGTTAGCATTTGGGGAAGTGTTGAAAAATTACTTATCCATATCAGATACTGTGGCTGGTATACACAGTAAGTGAAACAAACAGGTCAACCTAGGCTAAAGAACATTTTATCTGATGCTATGTGATTGTATTTTACAGGGCAATCTGAAAGGAGAGATCTATGCAGATGGTGAATGGATGAATGTCCTGTATAGACTACATTATATATACAGTATATACATATATATTGATATCTGGCCTACTGGTCAGTACCTGCAACTGTCACTCATGTCCTCACACAGCAGTTTGTTATCTATTTTTATCCTTCTACTGTTGTTGTCTATGTCCTTTTTAATGTCTTTATTTGTATTATTTGTAATTGTTATTGTTCAATGTATTTTGTTACCTGTTCTTTGCCCTGTGTTGCTGTCACACCAGAATTTCCCCTGTGGGGATCAATTAATTATTATCTTATATACATATATAGAGAGAGATTTATATTACACAATTAAGGGAATGCCCCATTCATAAATCAGCTAACGTTAATGACGGTGTGATGCAATACATATTTGTTTTTCCTTCCTGTTTCTCAAAAGTGATCTGGTGTATTCTCACCTATTATGACTTTGAAAATAAGCATAATTGAAGTCCTTGTATTAAGTAGCGATATCTGCAGGCTTTCCAGATGCTCAAGGAGACTCCTTGCAGTGCCGGGCTTCAATCACTGTCAGGGACGGAAGAGCTCGCCAGTGCTGCGTTATTCATAGAAATCCTGTTTTCACCATATTTCTGTCATGAAGATAGTTCTGGATTATGTCTAAAAATATCCATAAATAGATTTCATTGAATGGGCTGGACTGGTGTTGGACAGAGTATGTGCATGCTTAATCCCTCTGGAATTGTTTTGGATCCAATATAAGCTTAAACTAAACACGTTTATTTCCATGTGGTGTCATTACGATTTTTATTCATTTTGCATAAAAGTGGTTACATTTTTGAGCGTCTAACGGAGGAATGGTGATACCTGTTGATATCGCATTGCCGGTCTGATGACACATACAGCTTAAATTTCTGCTGACAACTACGAACCAACAGCTAGCCAGCACAGCTGGGGGAAATAATTCTTCATACCAACAGTTGGTGGTAGTATTTATTTCTTCTCAAAGGGAATCTGTTAGACTATAGGCTTGGGATCTAAATAAATACACATTTTATGGATCTTCTTTAGCCAATGTCGCTTTGCGTTTCAAGAATGATCATGTAAGACGAAGTTTACAAATGAGGAGAATGCGCTGTACCCTGAAAAACTACCACCAATGGCAGGCCAATGAAAGTAAATAGGATACACTGCAAAAAAACACCACACTGGTCAGTTAATTGGATTAAGTTTAGCTATCGGTGTGAATGTGAATAGTTACCTGTCTCTAAATGTCAGCCCTGTGATTGACTGGCAGTTTGTTCAGGCTGACCCTGCCTGTCACCCAATGTCAGCTGGGATTGGCTCCAACTTCCAACTATAGCTATTATCCTGTGTGTAGGATAACGGCTATAGAAAATGGATTGATGGATGTACAAGAAAACAAACATTTAAGACATTCATCACAACCATGTCATTGTACAAGCATATTGATAACAAGCCAAAATATGGCATATCAGTATATATGCTTCACATCCTGGGATGTTACTCAGAAAATACTAATTTAAGATGTAAATCTCAACATATGCTAAGAAATCACTACATTATGGCTATCTTAAGAGCTATAAATCACTATGCCTTTTCGCTTTACGCTTTTTCCTCTTAGAGGCACCTTTGAAAAAATAAATCAAATGAAAGGAAAACCTTGACTTTGAATATATTCTTAAAAATTAATAGTCAAGATTTATTTATTTATTCAGCAATTTATACATTTTAGCTTCTCCCTTAAGCTAGTTAGCATGCCATTCAGCATACCATGTTTGGTAGTTGTCCAGCCATTGACTGAACATTAAAATATCTTTTTTCTCTCAAAGAACAGAAAAACATTGTTTGCTGTTTTTGGTCACATAACTACCTTGATTTGATTGCAATAACAGTGAAGTTCCCTTTCTCACAGAGCAGGATCAATGTTATTCAAAGATGTCCCACAATGGGGTTGATTGAATTTGTCTCTCAGTGAGGAGACAGGCTCTATTAGGCAAGGGCTATGGGGTCTTGGGATTGACTAGTTAAAGAGATGGGGGGTGGGGGGCTGGCATGGTAGTGTAATCTGGCCTCAAACCCCGAACAGGGATTTGGGGAATGAAACCCCATAATTGATGATCCAGGGTCAGGTAGACATCCTCCAGTCTTTGGTTGAAATGATAGAGTGGAAGAGGTTGGCATCTCCTTCAATGTTGGGCAAATACAGAAATTGTCCAACAAGTTCTTCTTTCTACCTCTGTGAGTTTGGCATATCTGATCCAGGTTTTATCAGTCACTGGCTGGAAATTGTTTGTGACAGTAACAAGCTACCTAATCACTTGAATGATGGATGGAAGGAGTCCGTGTGATCGTTAAATGGACATCCCCACGACAGCGAGATTTATATTGTGAGAATTTTTCAAATCCTATATTTCCACTTCCCTGGTATATTTTTACTTCAACTCTGAAAGCCTATCATCTCTGACACTATGACATTGTATACTTTAGTCTTTCTTGCTGTAAGAAGTGGCTGAGTGTGACAGTTGGTTGTCTTTGTGTTTTATGTACCTTAAGTCTCTGTGTATCTGACTACCATGGCCCTTTTTCTCCAGGCCCTTGGCCCCTGGCCTCTATCTCCTGCTCTCCCTCACAGTAATGAACCCTGCCTTTAAGGAACGGGGTGCAGGCAGCGAGGCATCACAGATTAGGTCAGTGGAACAGCTAGCGGGCTGAACATGATGGATGAGGGCCAGAATGAGTTTCTGCCGCAGCTGTATTGTGAAATCTTTTCATTGTCACCGACGGGCCTATGAGGGCCTGATGAATGAGGGAGCAAGTGTCAGAAACGCCCATGCCACTGCTTCCACTTCTACTCCTTTAATATCTCCCTAAGCTGCATGCCTGCCTCTTCTGCCCTTACTGACCATCCTCATGACCACTCACAGTAGTATTGATGAAAGTTCCGACTAAAATAGTCCAGTTTCAGTTTGGAGTTTGAAAGAAAAAGCACTAATGAGAGGTGAAGACTCTCCAATTTGCAATGTACTTTGCTTTTCCTAAAGTTTATGCGAATTAAAAATGAGTATCTATTCCCACGTATTCCCAACTTCATTTTTCCTTTGATGCAGATGGACCTCCTGCTTTTGCAGAGTGAGAGGCAGCAAAGGGGTGCCGGATGGGAAGGGGTGCCTTTATGGGAAACGTTTGTGACCAGCGTGACAGCTCTGCTTGATGGATGGGCCGCCTCCATCTGGTTGCAGTGCATGTAATAAATATCCATGCTCGTGTTTGACCTCTCTCACTTACCAGACACATCTTTCACTTTTGGGACATCCAAGGGGGACTCACAATTATGCCCTGCACTCTCCAATAGCCAGGGTGTGGGGGGTAGCAGCTCTGTTTATGGGCCACAGCCCAAGGGCAAAGAGTCAAAAAAATAGATAGCTGTAAACAATGCTTCCGCCGCCAGGAGAATTCTCCAGCATTCAATAACCTTTAACACCTCCTAAGCCCTCATCTCCCTGAGCTGGGTGCCTGTGCCCCAGAATTCACTGCATATCCGCACAAACCGCCTCCATTTTTGACCAGGAATAGTGCTCTGTCTAAGCATGGGTCGTGGGATCAAATGACACTGCCTGTATGAAACTTGTTTTAAACATAACTCTTTTGAACAAAGCAACGACAGAAGGGGAAAATCTGACTAAATTGTATCCAATTTTGCCCTGTTGAATGTACTCTCGAACTAGGAAGATTTCATTATCCATCCTATGGAGAGAGGTTATTGTTGAGGGCAACTGAATGTGTTTGAGCCTTACTAAGGTCACTGGACTTATTATACTCCCATCAAGTTTTGTAAATACAGATAGAGGAAATTACCAAATTTTTAGTGGCCATCACCATTTCTCTCTCGCTGCTCATAAACAGTAGTTGCTGTGTTTGCCCTTAAAAGTGACCTGATGCATTAGGCCGGTCAGCTCCTCACTAATGGAAACAGATAGGCAGTCATTGGATTTTAATAAACCTGGACAATAATGAGGCTGAGAAAGCTTGAGTGAATCGTATTGCAGAAGGCTAATGAAGTGCCTATGAGGGCAGTGTGTCAGGAATAACCTATAACCCGTTAAGAAGCTGCCTTACTCCCTCCCTGAGTTTTACCCTTTGCTTGAATTAGTACAGTCTTTAATTACTGAGCATCCAAGATGGGAGCCCGGAATCTAAATGAACATTGTCATTCTTTCTGCACCCAAGCCAAACGATTTGTTCCGTAAAAAGAAAAGATGGTTTCACTTTGATTTTACTTTTTTCATCTTCTTTTTTTGCACTGATTTCTATAAAATTTGTACTGTCTGAGGAATTTCTAGGCCACGTAGACTCAAATCACACAGCATTATTCAAAATAACGCATATGTTATAATCGCAGAGAGAACTTACTTAAAATTCAATCCACTTTGGCATCATTATCATGTATCAACATAATAAATGAGCCCTTCAGAGCATGGTAATTATAATTTGATAAATCATCAGCAGAAAATTAACTGGATGTCAAAACATTCATTGGAAAGGTTGATGAATGGAGGATGATTGTGGTGATGAATTGTGTTAATCTGCACAGTATGAAGCCAGCGAAATGGCTAAGCAGCCCAAGATGGATGGGCCATAGAAGCTGCAAGGTCAGGACACACAACTGCAGAATGGAGGGAAGAAAAAATAGGAGGGAATGAAACAGGGCGAAGAGAAAGGGCTCTCTCTCTCTCTCTCTTACTCTCTCTGCCTATCTCTTCTCTCTACACCGGGCATTATCTGTCTTCTTCTCTTGTTGCCACAGTAGCTGGGACATTTGGTTTTTGACAGTGAAATTGACCCTGCAGTCTTCTTTATTAAAATGTTTTGATCAATATAAGAATGATGATCATCATGATAATGACTTTGATTAACAATGGGTAATACTACCTCCATATGCAACAATCGAATATAAGAAGAAGCCCTAGTGCGCCAAGAGCTGTACTGTAAAGTTTTTAACTCTCTGAAATATCAGCTTAGGAGAAACTGAAGTCTGCCAGTCATAGATTGCATGAGGGCAATTGATCAGTTGCCTGTTGGCTTTTTGACAATATGAGCTATGTTGCATTGGATTTTGAGCATTTAGAATGGCCTCAAAATAAAATGCTGTATTATTTTTCTGAGAAAACAATAAAATAATGATGTAATAACCCCCATTCAAAATGAATAAATGCATTAAATTAAATTCTATTCCTTTAAATTTCAAAAACTGCAAAATGCAAAAATCCTTTTTCAAAAATTTAAAGATTTTTACTTGAGCATTTATTGTGAAAGGATTTTACCCGTGCTCTGGGTTCTACACATAAACAGCATTGAAATATCCTCGCTTGCAAGTTGACAATACAGTCCTGGCCACAATTGCTAGGTAAGGCTTTTCAAAGACTCTTGGCTTTATAATGACTTTAAACAGTTAGATGAGCTACTGTTTGGTGCCACTGCATTTGCAAGTCCTTCCTACCAGTCTTCCATCATATTGTTTCCGCACACGTGGGGCAATGATGCCACTAATGTAACCTGTCTTTTAGTGGGGGGGCCCCCATAAAATACTGTCTTCATGCAGCATGTAAAGGGAGTATTTTATTCTGTTTTTTGTTACATAATTACTTATTCTTACCCTTTAAGGTGTTATGTTATCTCTTGCCATTCTTAGATGCCATAAATTGTACATTAAGAATTTCCGAATAGCTTTATAATTATTCAGTCCCCTGCATTGGTTACTCCAGTCCTGAGTTATCATTCGCCCACCTCTATTATAGGACATTCATCACAAGACACATGATATGTGATTTCTCCTGTAAATCATAGTACAGTTTTCTGCAATTGTTGCTTTTTTGAATCATGGACATGCTTTTTGTCACCCTTGCCAAATAGGGAACAGGATACAGCCAGAAGCCAGTTCAGTTGTTGAAAATGGTTCTGCTGTGGCAGACACTAAAGGGTGTGGCCTCTCACCCAGGGACTGACGGCTTGGGGGGCGTGGTTATGGAGGGTACATATACTGACATTCCTGAACGTTCGAGAGATGAATTATTCTGTTGGTGTGTCTACAAATTAAAGTTTGAACCCCTCCACAACTCCGTCGTCATATTTCCTCATCGACACGCTACATTGGTGACCCCGACGTGATCACGACTGATAGCGAGGAAATATGCGATTCCACCTCGGCCACGTCTCCCCATCTCGCACAGCCGGCCCTGCCCATCACGACTGTCGGAGTCCTGGCAGGGCGACCCGGCCGCATGGTGTCAGCTCACGGAGAATCGTGTCGGAGGAGACAGGTACTTTTCGGTCATCGTGGCGCTGGACCAGTAGGCCACCAGGCGGTCCATTAAGCTATTGCGCGACCCCACGTAGCGAGGGGACAGGCTACTATTTTCTTTGCCAGCTTTAGGCAACAGTCCGGCCAGGGACCTTATGGAGAACATGTTTCACAACTGGGATCCGACAATGGCGAATTCCTTTTTAAATGTGTTTTCCTGGCGGCGGCTTCCGTCCCCTGTAAGATGGGCCGTTCCGCATACTGGAGGTTCCTCGCCGTGGTCTACCCCCTTCCAGTACTCCAGCAGCACCTCCGCAAGACCAGTGTGCGGCGCCCCCTGATGTCCAGGCGGAGCAGTTACCAAAGACTGCTCAGGCCTTCCGTGAAGGACTACTTGTTGCCCAGAGTCCCTTCTGGGTGTTCGGGGGGGGGCTGTGTGGCGGACACTAAAGGGTGTGGCCTCTCACCCAGGGACTGACGGCTTGGGGGGCGTGGTTACGGAGGGAGATGAATTATTCTGTTGGTGTGTCTACACATTAAGGTTTGAACCCCTCCACAACTCCGTCGTCATATTTCGTCGTCAACACGCCACACTACCTGTGTATGCCCCAGGGGTCAAACAGCAAAACAACGCTGATTAAAATTTTTGAGGAGGCTGTGTACGGTTTCTTATTTGTCTTTTTACTAGTCAATGCAATCCACTATATCATGGAAATAGGCATTGTGCATTCAAGTGGCACTTTACAAGGGATGAATGTAACATTTTCGACGTATTGTCATCATTTAGATTTACCAACTTTGGTAAGAGTTTCTTGCAAGCATTTAATTTGCCAATGACTTCAAGCACAATTCTATCCACTTAGGTGGCTTGTCAGTGGGCAGCCTTCAGTAACTGAAGGATATCTCTGCTTCAAATAGAGTCTCATTTAATTAAATTTATATTTTCCTGACCTCACTAAAACCTGAAATTGTACTGCTTTTACTAGAGTAAAGAAATCTCATCTGACAACATTACACTACTAAGCATTCCACTAAATGCGATATAGAGAATCATCAACACAGAGAATAAGTTGGTGGATGAACATCTTTGTCTCCACTGTATTCATATGATGAAGGACAAATAAGGGTCTGAGCAACCTGCCCCGTGGAATAGCACGTATGATGGCCTTTGTAAAATAGTGTGTCATTGAAATTTCACTCTGTTCCCTATCGACCAAGTAAGACTTTGTCCAGCTAAGATCAAGCCCAGTTGTCTGTGACTTCTACAGTACAAGACCAAAGGTGACTCTGTGGGCAGAGTGGCAACATACGAAAAAAAAACACATTAGTTGCATTGACTTAAGATAAAAGGCATTGTTAAACAATGCAAAATAGACAGTTTGTAATATTAATGTTTATATTTTCTGTATTTTTACCTCAAGGTCAGGACACTTGATCATGTGTAATAATCTATTTGTCTTTATATTTCAATCTATTGTACAACAGGTAAGGGCTCACGAGGAAGACTCTCTTTTAATCAGTATGTTACGGGTTTCTTTCCCAGGGAATGTAAAACAGTCAAAACATTGTGGTACCTACATGATGTTCTTTGTTGAAAAAAGAATCGGATAAATATAAACGAATTTTGAGATTTGAGAGGAGAAGATTTTAAGGAAGTATATTTTTCCATATGATTATGACTGTTTTTGCTTGTAGTTTCTTTAGTCTTAAAACCTGATTCTTCTCAGTATTAATCAAATTCTGGGTACAAGATTTATTTTCCCTCCAGCTGTGTTCCCTTACAAGCAACAACCAAACCCTCTCTCAGTTAGAAAAAAAACCAGTATCATTTTTCAGTCTATAACTTTTTAAGTACTTAGACCCTCAATGACCCTAAACACGAGCTATGGACAAGTACTGTTCACACATTCTCAGTTAATATACCCCTCTTATAACTTACTGCAGTAAAATATTTTACTGAAGGCATTGTACAGCCATATGTATTAAACATGCAGTTTACAAAGACCTGTGGAAAAAATAAATAAATAAATATCTCTATCTGTCTGTCTGCCTGTCTGTCTGTATATAAATATGTAAAAATTAATAAAATACAAGATATTTTCATGAGAGGATTTGAGTATTGGTACTCTTAATTAGTACTTTACCTTAAAAATTAAGCTGTATAATATTCACTAAAGTTATTGCAAAGCCCCGGCAGACCACTGCATAGAGTGGTCTGCTTGGGCTGTGGAACCTCTGAGAGGGACAGAAAAAGACTGAATCAGCGAGTCAGGCGGGCTGATCCGGTCCTGGTGTGCCCTCTGTGTACCATTTTTTTTTAATAACCATTCTCTGGACAAGGCCTCTTTTCTTTTGTTTCTCTTGATATTATTCATATTTTGTTTTCAATTATTTATATTGTACATAGTCTGGCTCGTTTGTATCTATATCCTCCATTTGCATACTACCATTAGAACTTTCTGGGCACCATTGCTGGTAATATTTGAATGGAGCCCTCACAGATGATGATGAAGCCACTTTCTACAAATAAACAGTAATCAAACATTATTGCTTTTGAAGTGTGAGAGAGTGAAACTTTCATTTATCTTTTGCTAGCTTCACCCTAGTGAACGTGTACAAACTTGTAGTCTGTAATGTTGTTGTTCTTCTGTAGTTGTGGCTTAAGATTTACTGTAAAGTGTGTGTGTGTTTGTGTGTGTGTGTGTGTGTGTGTGTGTATGTGTGTGTGTGTGTGTGTGTGTGTGTGTGTGTGTGTGTGTGTGTGTGTGTATTTGCGCATGCAAGTGCATGTGTGTGTGTGTGCCTGTCCTTGTACATGACTGACCTCAATAGGAAAATATGTATCTTCAGAGGTAAGTCTTGTACTGTTGCTAAAGTGGATTCACCATGCAGAGATCAAAAGTTCCCCCCATTACATGTCATTTGTAGTCAGGAAATTATTAATCTCATACAGAGCTTCAGACACCTCTAATCTGCCTGGCAGGTTGACATGTAAAGGGATATTTCGTCTTGATTCTGGGAATGAACGTGGCTATCACTTGGCCCACACTGCATATGGAAGAAGAGAAATCATACCTTTCTCTGTTACTTCCATTTTCATTTGTCCTCCCTACACTCACTCTTTTCTGTCTCTCTTTTGCTGTCTCTTGGAAGTTATCACCAGCCACGCCAGGAGCCTGTCGAAATGGAGGAGGAGAAATTTGTCACATTGCCTCTTAAGTTTCTGATTGTCTAAATGACATGGAATCTCATCTTACAGCTGTCTCCCTTTCTGGCACTACAATTATTCATAATTCTCTGTCATTCACTGTCTCAAGGTTAGTATTTTATATCATGAACATCAGCGCGGACGTTTCTATTTGGACCCTTAATAAAACATAAATAAAGGCTAAAGAAACTTTTTTTTTTCTTTTTTATGTGTGCGTGATACTGTTTATTTTTTCCCAATTGCTTTGTAAATTATGAAGATCCATGGCTTTGCTGTGGGTCAGCATTGGACAGGGAGACAATATTCCTTGACAATCCTCTTCAGAAAATGGGTCTAGTCTGCCTCTCTTGACAAAGTGTTCCTAGCAAAAAAATGCTCCATTATGATGCCACATTTTACTCTATCGTCTCTCATATGGTCTCTGTGTTAAACAGACTCTTCCCATCCTTTTACCCCATCCTTCAAGTAAATTGTTCTTCAAAGGTATATACAGTATTTCATTGCTAGCTGACAGCCTTGACACCTTAATTGACCTGAGAGCTTCCATTTCACTCTTTTGAAATTCTCTGTTGTAATGTGTGTCAACTAGATAATATGATTTTCATCTCCCCCTTTTCTGGATTTTCATTTGCAAAGACCTACTGGCTGTCTGATTGAAGGTCTGGCTGACAGACGGACTGAGTGACAGACTAACTGACTACTTAAGTTCCCCCATTATCATTCTATTTGATTCTTTGTGATCAGGTGATAGTGGTGATATAGCTTGAAACAGGTTCTCACGTTTAAGTATTACACACATTTGTGATGATGTCAAGATTTGATACATCTTTTTTTTTATCACTCTCCTCTCTCTGATCTGTCTCTAAATGTGTCATGGTTTCATGAACGCAAAATTGGCTACAGCCTTTCATTAATTCTACTAGTGGTCCCTATATCAATTTGGAAATTGTATAGGGAGAATATATATTTGAATTTTGTGTAATCTTAATGTCTTAGTCTGTTCTACATTATTCCTCATATTTCTGAGACTCTTTTGTTATTTTGTAGCAAAAAAGGAAGGATCCTCTAGTCTTGGGATGCTTTGTGTGTAGATCACAATCTATGTAAGGATATTAACTGAATCTGAACTGAATGAGTTTGTTCAAGAAGAAATATATATTTATGTGTATGTATGTGTATGCGTATGCGTGTGTATATGTAAATCAAGCCACACAACAGCCTTTTCTACCACTTCAATGACACGAGTCTTGTTCTTTATTTACTTTTCGTTGATTTCTCAAAGAGATGCTCAGGATTCGTATGCAATGTGCTGCTCCTGGACTCTAGGCTGTGTCGTCTTGACAAGTTGCTAAATTTTTTTCTTTTTTTTCCATAGACATTGCTAATTAAATGATTAACAGTGTATCTGCAAATTATGATTGGACTACAGACTCTCCTCTCACCTTTGCTTTTCTATATTTATTATTTTTTTTCCAATCACAATATCAAGAGAAACAGAAATCACAAGATAATTTTATAGAGGTCTCTCTTCACTTGAAAATGGTGTTCAGGGAACATACCGCTTCCACTGTGTATTATGAAATGTACGAATGTGACCTATGTTTTTATTTTGCCTTTGTCCAACCTTACAAAGTAGAAGGAGGCTTTATGTGCTGGAGTAAAAGGGCCTCTGGGGAAGCAGCACTTTTGGTTCTAACAACCTTTAAAGAAGGTCCAGTCCACAGGTTCAACCGTAAGCCTTTTGGACATCTGGCTTTGTTTCTCATATAGACTCCTTATCAGTGGCCTGATGCGGTTGTCCTGTTGCATGTTCCTCTTGTACCTCAGTTAGCCCAATTTGATGGCCTAAGTGCTCAAATTGAGCCATTTTGTCTCACTTTGAAACAAACTAGGACCTATTATGTGTTGCTTTTTTTCCCTTTATATTCATACCCCCTCCCCCCACATTGGCCTTGGTCTATGTAGTTTTTTACTCCCCCATCTTTCTCTGGTCTTAAGTTTGAAGCGCTATCCTTGTGAGGGGTCAGTGTTTCCACTCCAGCAGTGTCAACTTCAATCTGGGGCGATTTGGTGTGAAATGTGTGCCATGGTGTGGGGGCTTGCAGGTCAAAGCCACAGTAATTGATGTTGCTTATTCATCTGCTTTTGCTTGTCAACGGTCTCCACAGCACAGCAACCGTTTTTGTTTGTCTAAATTGTTTGAAGATTTACTGTAGGTCTTAGGGCCCTGAGAAGCATCCCCCTGCAGCACCTTTTCTATGTTCATACCTAGCAGGGGGTTCAGCGCTGTGGACGCACAATGGTTCCCGTACAAAAGAGGCTTCCCCCAATACAAGGCCTGGGGGACATCTCATAGCATGACACTGAGCACAATGGCAGATTCACAAAGGATGCCTCTCTTAAGACAGGACTCAGAGGACATCTAGCATGATAAGCAGGGCAGCTCTCACTGTAATTTGCCATGGAGCCAGCCTGACCAATTGCCTTATGAGATCAGTGAACTATCAGTAAACAGTTTACTTTTTTCATGAAGGGGAACGAGCTAAGCATTTGGCATAAGTTTGGTCTTTAGCGTCCCATTTAAATGGCTGTAACTTTAAGCAGAAGCTAGGGCCACAAACATAAGACGCTTTGGTTCAAAATTCATAACTCTCCCTCGGTTGCATTTTTTGACCAGTTGATCGTCTTTTCACTTTGTTTATTCTGAGGACTGACACCTGTTAGATTAAGTGCAGGAAGAAATTCTCAACCTGTTTAAGCACAACGAGGAATGTAATGATGGAGCCATGTTTAATCTGGTCCTTTAGCATGTCAGACGGCTGTATGGGTGGTATGTCCTCCAGGGCCTTTGAAGAGGGCAGATTAAGAGTAGAGATTTGGATCATTACACAATAAAGAACACTTCATAAGTACTGAAGTGAGTTGGAGAAATGACGTTTAATGATGTTGACAGCAACTCACCTCAGCTGAATTACAGAAAAAATTTACTCAACTTGCCTTCTTTAATGAGCCTCACTCAGGAAAGGTAATGGGCCAGCTGTAAGACACAGGGAGAGGCTTGCAAGTGGAGAAAATTGACAAAAAAGGGGGGTAGGGATTTACTCTCTTTTTTTTTTTTTTTTTTTTTACAGTGAGCTGTACTGCTGCCTTGGTTTTGTACTGCTGGACTGTCTACCACATACATTCTCTTTAGCTGTCAGGCCAAGGAACTACAGAGACAGGAAGGCAATCATCAATAATAATAGGCATGGTTGTCTGATCCTCCATTATTTGAGCTGTGTGTATAGATCATTTGATGTTATATTGAGGGTTTGTTTTTAACCAAGTCCCTCTTTCTTTTGCAATCAAACAAGTGTATTCTGTCCTTTAGTTTCAGGCATTCTTGAAAGTATTTACTATATAGAATACTTACATTTACAGTTGCACTATCACAGTACTTTAAATACATCTTACCTGACTGAAGCAAAGAGGGTCATTAGAGCGTGCAGCTTTTTTTGTTTATTTGTTTGAATTGTAATCATGCGTGTTATGCACAAGTGTATAACAAAAACCTTAACCGACAGCTAAGCACTTGATTTGTGGTGGTTCTATCCCCCACCCCCATATTTCACTGCCATCCCAACAAAGTTACAGATCTGTTGGTGTCTTTGAGTGTCTCACACTAAATGATGAATAAACACATCCTAACTGGAATTTAGTGCCAAACATGTATTGACAGAGATGTCATGGAGAATGTAAGGTTTACATTAAAATGTTGGCATTCACTTTCAAACTGTCGTCTGCGGTGACATGTTTAATAATCTCCTTCAGTCATATAAGAGAAAGCAGAAAACAACATCAGCGACAGAAAGAACTGTCCCAAAGGTCAAATCAATAGCTTTACTTTGTTCAGCTTTTTACTCCGCACACCTACATATCAATCATTAATCCTATTATTAGGCTTCTTCATGTCAAATTATACTACAACCTCTTATTGTCATCTCCAGGAGTCATCGTACTCATGGCACACCCAATATAAGATGGACCTCAGAGTCTTTCAACACTAACCCAAGTTGCCCCGATAGGTCAATGTGTGTGCTTTGTCACTGTAGTTTATACCTATGGTGTTTTTTTTATCAGAGATATGGCACAAGGCAGTAGTATGTCACAGAGGGAAAAAAGGTTTGAAACATGTATTGCCAACAGTTCTTGTCTAATTATCATTAGTTTTGAAACACTGTGGACTTATGTTTTTTGTTTGTGTAATTTCTGAGATGCCTCACTACCTGACATAAAGCGAAGCACTTGATAATATGCTATAAAGACAGCTAATTACATAATAATAAAAGCCTAATTAAAGCAATAAGGCAAACCACTGAATTAGCGATAGCACCATTTGACTGCTAGAGTAGCATATTTATCTTAAATGATTAGAATCACACTAAACAGAAAGTTCTTTTAATTACTTATGTGTTCATTCTTTACGCAACTAGAAATTAAGAAAATTTGTTATCATTATTTGAGCTGTGGCTATACTGCCTGCTATGCTTCTTTGGAATGATACTTTCAGTAAATTGAATCCCTTATCAAGTTAATGCCTTCATATTTAAATGCCCCCCTCCTGAGCTGGGTTATTCCAATTACCGACTACACCTGTGTAGTAGTGGGATTTGTATTTGTTACATGTGTCACTACATGTTATCCTGTGGAGCACAGGTTTGTCAGGGGGGAAGAACCACTCAATAGACTCCTCACTGGGCCTCCAGATTTTATTCTGCTTCTGTAAATGTTCTAGGCTGACTTGTTTTGTCTAGTTATGGGATCCTTTGCAGCAAAGAGGCAGGAGCAGAGTTGACGTGTATATCCGCAAGTCTCGGGGAGGGTGTATAGATGAGTAATCTGACGTTGTGCATGTTCAAGCTCCAGCAGCAGCAGCAACAGCAGCCACGGACTGCTTTCGAAACTTTTTAATTAGCACTAATTACCTTTGCAGGAAAATGTTGAGGCTTGAAAGGATTTGTGTCAGCAAGTGGGAGATCAAAGATTGTGATGCTTTGCATTTTAATCTGAACACTGAGGGGTAATAGGAAGCTGTTTGTGTGTTTGAGAGAGGGAACGAGACAGACAGTGAGAGGAAGAAACGAGGCCTCCCAGGTGGTACTGTGTAGTCTGCCTCTTGTAATACACTCTACCTATCACACCCCAGTTCCTGCATCATTATACATTTATCAGCTAATATGAAGTAATTAACTTTTCTGTTCTTGTATAATTTTATGTTTTTTTATTTTTCATTCTCCCGCTGAATTAGTTTTTCCTCGCTCTCTTCATTTTCAATTTGCGCATTGCACACTCTTCCCACTGTCAATGTTTGCACACGTGTCTGATTTTGTGTTCGTTGCTTCATCGGACTGACAGACATTTCATAGAGGTGGTTTTTAATGCATGCCTGGACATCACTGTGGCAGGGTCATCCATCAGACTTCAAGACAACATCGATCATTTGCCATGAAGAAAGCGCGGGGTAGTGATTATTTGCTATTAGGTGGATGCTGAAGCATACAAATGGCTGGCAGTTGACAGTTGAACTCACTCAAACGTTATGCGGAATGGCTCCCTCTCTCAGGGAAATGTTGACAGGCACTGAGTCTGAACAGTGTAAAGACAGAGCATACAGGCAGACAGCACTGGGTGATTCTTCTCCACAGCTAGCAGTATTCGTTATTGTTATTTTAGTTCATTAAAATAACACGACTTTCTGGTGACAAATCCGTGTACCTCTTGCCTTCTATGTATTTTTCTCTACATCATGCTATATCATTTCACATGCTGTGCATATCAAAATATGCCGTGGCTGATTGATCCTGTCACTTTAATTTCACACTATTACAGTATTGAAAATGTGTAAGCTTGTCCAGCAGGCAAGATAGCTTATGTGTGCTTGTTTGTGGCGCATTGATGTCCTCACTGACTTAGATGCCATCAGTGAATTGATTTTCAGCTTCTCCTCACTGAAGAAGGAGGACGTTTGTCATGTGGATAGACAACTAATCTTTCAATACAAACATTCACAAGACGCATGGCTGTACTGTGAGCACATACCAGGCAATATAAGGAGGGAGGGTTTGATCACGCCAAAGGAGCATGGTCTTGCAAACATACTGCTTTCATCTTTTGTCTAATGATTTATTTCACAGTGTAATGATAAACATAGGAAGCAGCTGTCACTGTATATTGGTGTGCAGCAGAAGACACTTGCAGTATCCCTTAAAAGAGATATTCTCCCGTGATGTTCTATCATTGATAAAGAGACAGCCCATCGGTAAACCTTGGTCAGGTCAGAGCTTTGGCCTTCTCCAGGGCCAAACCAGTGTCAAACTAAGCTTATGAGGCTGAACCTGACAAGAATGTCTGTCAAGCCCTTTACCCAGGGACAAGGTTGATCCAGGGTCATTAATAATACAGGGACTCGAGGTGTAATGAGTAGCATGAGGCTAGATGATACTGACCTCACTACAGTAGCTTTGATTTAGAATAGCCCTGACTGTTCGCGGGTGTGTATTTCTGGGCCAGTTTAAATTGACAGGTTCGCTCCCCATCTGATTTACTGCACTCTCAACTCGTCTGACAACGCTAATGACACTGAGAGTGAATATTAACCTTAAACGCTCAGCAGGGGTATCAACAAAAGTAGGATATAATTCACGTTTTGTGGGGCTTACAATATCAGTCTAACTCGTAGAAAAAAAAATATGTCGTAGAATCTGCATCTTTCCTATAAGTTACTATTTCCAAGTTAATATAAGGATTAGTTGAATTCAACATCTTCATCACAAAGACCCAATCCAACTTTATTCTGAAGACATTTTTCCCCCATTTTTTGCCCCCCTAAATCACATTTGACATGATGTAATCCCCCGTAAATTTTGTAGCTTCGGTTTTTCGCAACAGGCTTCCAACAGCAATCATAGCACAAGATCTGAAATTGAGTAAAATTTAACCTACATAAAGAAGTGATTTGCTGGCAACGCACAATGTATTCTAATGATTTGCATTGCCATTAATAGTAATTTGCAGCTACCCAGAAATGGATGTGTAATCCACTTCCCATGTGTGAATTGACATGCATTCAGGGGTGGCTATGTGTGTCTCAGATGTGTGATCTTTAAATGACTGCCACCTGAGGCCTTGCAATACAGAAAGAGGAGTGCCACACTGACAGGTGTGAGGGAGCTAAGGGTGAGAAACTGAGAGCCTTCAGGGAGATATCGAGACTGAATGGCAGTCTAATTCACCATCACCATCAGAGATGCATGTACAGAGATGTGTTAAGGCCATAAACTGTAGCTGGGGGTAAGAACACTGGAGCAGCCCTGATCAGCACCGTGCTGTAGGAAAATGTTGGTGGTTTCAGAGGTTCCAGGGCATGAATATACTATACAGACTACATTGTTTGGATCATTCCAGACAGAGTTTTGATGCTTTTTTTCTTTTTTTGAAATATTTATTTATGTCATCTTTGAGGATTTGAATGGTAAAGTGCAGCTTTGTCTGACTGACTGATTTATTGACTGACAGTGAATTATCATATCACAGTCTGCATTTGAAAAGTCTGTAAACTGCGTTATTCTGCACCCTACCTGTGCTTTTCTCATTTCAAACAAAAAATAAACCAAAAAATAATTCAGGACTTGGGTTAAAAAAAACTAATTGTTTCTATTTCCTAAATTCATTTATATCAGTACTAGATTTATGGTGAGTGAGTCAACCCACAGTTCTTTTCAGTAAATTATTCAAGGCTCTTTGTTCAATAGCTGTGTTGTATATTAAGTGGAGATAGAAATTATACAAAATGAAACTTTAGCCTTTTATTTTGTGACTCCTTTTACACAATTCTTTGGAAGAAGAAAAACGTTTTATTACAGTTTTGACCACTTTTATATTGTGAATTGAATTATTGTGGAAATTGCAAAAAATATTAGTATTGATTTTATTTCCTTTTTATCAAGACCATTTAATTAATTATAGTTACTTTCAGTGAAACAAAACTGAGAAGAATTCTAAGCTCTCAGTGAGAATTTGACTAGCATATTGTAACTTTCTTTTATCACTACATTTTGTTACCATGGTACAGTTACAGTCATTCAGCATACTAAAAGGAGGATTTTTTTAGAATTGGTGCAAAAAGTAATGCACAAAAACACACTGCACAACCCACAAAATCCCATCCTGCACTTGTGATCCTATCATGTAATAAGCAGATTAGTGTCTGCCAAAGAGAACAGTATAATGTTTCCCCTACCCAGGTCGTTTCCCCGACCTTGACCTCAGGTACTTGCATCAAGACCTAACCAGTGTGAGTTGCTGTAACCTTGAATCTACTTTGGCTATTTCTTTTTCACTAAATATCAACTGCTGAGGTTGTCTGGCATTGCCAACACAAAATCACCAACCAAATTGGTATGGTCTCCCTCAACACTTTTCAGATTTCCAGTGGGCACTAAAAAATTGCTCAGACCCAACACTGCTGAACCTCTTTCTTGGCTGGGCAATTTTAATAGGAACATGTCATGAGATTTTTGCTGGATTTTTTTTTTTGTTCAAAATGTGTGGGATATTTGAATTTTTTTTCAAATGATATCACATGAACCTTTTATTGAAAACAATAAAAACCTCTTGCAGGATTTTAAATGTGTTTAAGAAAAAATCAGTGGCTCAAGTTGGTTTTAAGCAGTCCAATTAAAGTGCCACAGTCATCGCATTGAAGTTTTTTTGAAAGAAAATACAATTATAAGATCTGATAATTAGTTATTTTTTGGAAAAGAAAAAGAAATATTCAATGCTAGAGAGTAACAAAATCCATCATAATATTTAAAGACCATTTCAGGGTGAATAACTCAGTAGCCCACTTCCCCTCCTGGCCTGCCTTCATCCAGCTTTCTTATTAAGTTTATTGAAGCCAATCCACACGCAGGGTTTCCTAGGTCCACTCCCTTCCTCCATTCATTACGGTACCTTATCCTGGCAAGCAATCTGAAGTGTGCTCTGAATAGTCCATTATGCACATATGGAGGCCATCATGGCCTCGGTATTGGTCAATTCATCAAGCATTTATCTGTTGCCCTCTGAACACGCCGACTGTAGACCTGTCACTCCGCAGTTTTGGCCTCTGCATTTGGAATATAGTGCATTGCCTTTCTGCATTACTGTGACCTTTCCGAGCTTTGGCTGCATAAACCTTTTAGGGTTAAAAATAGAAATACAACTGTGTATTTAGTTTTATGTTTTTGCAATATATCAATATAGTCAATATATATAAACACCCTACTCCATTAATTTAAGAGGGGGTGTTGGTGCTGTTTGTTGCTCTAAGATCCACTTCATCTATGGTATTGGGTTCTTGTAGAAAGTACTATCTACTGTAGGTTTCATTTAGGCAGCAGACATTAGGTGAGACTGCAACACATGTAAAAGAGCTAAGGCTGGCATTTTTCATTTTTCATTTGTTGCATGAGGATATATGACATGACACTTGTGTACAACATTGGCAGGAGTAACTGACATTTTAGCCAATAATGGTTGAGTTTTCTTCCCTCTGTTGTCAGCAGTGGTTTATCAATCACTATATCTGCATTAGCATTAGTCTATCGATCTGGCAGGGCTGCTGTTTGGGTCACTTTCTCCTCTACTTTGTCCTTGTCTGATTTATCATATCCTCTGGTGCTTCCTTTTGTTGCTATAGTTAAATATTTGAAAATTTATTTGTGAGGTCGGTTGGCAGGATTACACCAGATGATTGTGATTCTCTCTCTCTCTCTCTCTCTCTCTCTCTCTTTCACTCTTTCACTCTTTCTTTCTGATGAAAAGGCATTTCATCACCTCCTATTATACAATTATTTAAAAATAAATGTTCCCAAGTGTCTTAGATAATTACATGTGACATGCATCGTCAACACTGTGTCCTTTTAATAAACATTATAGATCATCGCAAACACTGAGTTTTATCTGCAGCCGTTCGTATTTATGAATGTATTAAAAATGGTAAAAGGATAGTGAAATTAGGGACTACTTTATTAGATCTGCATTTTCCAGGGAACCAAAGATCAAGGATTAAACCCACATACGTCTGAGCATTAGAGAAGTATAGTTTTGTTTTTTATTTTTTTTTCTGTATATTGCATCCAATAAATATGTTGTCAATTAAATTTGTCAGTAATTGCCATTTACTAAATTTATCTGGCTTTGGGATTCAAGTCTATTTAGATCATTAACTTTGTAAAAGCAAGAGCTGCATTTTTTTTGGGGGGGAAGCGGAAAGTACATTTGCTGCAGTGTTTAAACTTTGTTAGTTTTCCAAGCCACAAATTAGAACAAGAAAGCTTATAAAAAGCAATGAAACCAACTATGGAAATCTGCAGAGAGCAAAGAAAGCTGGTGGGTATTTAGAAGTTCAATCCCTTTACTGTAGTTAATGCTAGATGGGACTCAGTGGCTCTCCCCTGGCTGTGAATTTAACTGATTAAATCAGCCAGTGCACGCAGCAGTGGTGACATGAAAACAACAATTAATAAGGCTCCCTCCTGTGCCATGCGGCTCCCTTTAACCAAGCAGCTAATAACATAACCCACAGGACTGCAGTCTCTCTCTCCCTCCCTCTCTAACATGCGTATACACACAAGCACATACACATGCACACACACATGCAGGTGGCAAGTTTGTTAGCAACCACCAAATTAATTAATGTCTACCCAATGTGGTACTTAGTTGTGCCAAGCAACATATTGATGTTGATTATACATGCGGTTTAGCTGTATCTTCTGTTTTTATTTAATATTTTTCCTTGCATTACAAAAGCAATAACCTTAACGTTTGGTGCAATGAATATTTTCAATCTCAAATACTTGCATGCCTCTAAGCGTTTACTATCTTAGGTCATTTCTAATTAGGAGTAGTCAAAGACTGTTAATATAGTAACTAATTATAGAGAAGAAGCAAAGAGAAACTACAGTAAATTGTGGTAATGAATTATAAATGAGTTAACATTTTGTAGTTAGCTAACATAATAGCGTGAGTAAGCATGCAAATTCTGTGGACTCTTATAATGTTGCACATTTCGCCATTCATCAATCTTGCCTCAACATTAATCAGACCTGATAAGAGGTTGTCAGATTGCGGCTTTGCCAGCATATGGGTTGGTGCTGTCAGCTGCTGTTGTGTGTAATGTGTGTGCTTGAAGAATTCCCTGTCTTTCTGAAATGAGGAAGCTCAGCCCGCCACATTTAAAATCAACAATGGACTGCTGATTTTCTTTCTTTTCCAACCAACAACATATTCACGGCCTTTGTTTCATAGTTTAAAGGTGTTTTTAGTATGTCCACTTTGTCTTCTGAGTTATCGACTCAGACTGACAGGATAATGCTTTATTGATCCCCAGAGGGGAAATTCCTTGATGTATGACACTGTAATATTGTGGCTAACAGATTCATGAAAATAAAATTTACAGAGTATCTAAATGTTACAACTTAGATCATACTCCGAATGGGAGATTTTTTAAACCCCCAAAAAGTATTAAAGATATTCAAAAATATTCATAAATTGTAAAAAAAATACAATTAAAACTGTAACATAATGTAACAATGTGTCACTATTTGTTTTGGAGAACTACAGTATGATAAAAAAAAGTATTTTGCTCCCTCGGCACAAACCATTGGCTGATTGAATGTCAATAAAGTCACCTAGAAAGAGTTAATATTGTGTTCTGACAGTGTAAAGGGTTCAGGCAACGCAGATTACTATCGTGGACCTCTGGAACTTGAACTTTGCAGGGCCTTAACATTAATCTTGACACCTCCCTCCATCATTTTTCTACCTGTGTATCTCTGTGTGTGGGGAGAGTGAGGGTGAGATGACCTTTCACCTCTTTCAGCATTGTCATAAAAACATTGGAACGTCAAGATTCAGTTAAGACCCTTTGTTGATATTGAAATCTAAAGGCTATAGGCTGAATAGTTGCAAAAAAAAAGTTTCCAGTCCTTTCTATCTGTGATTGTGAATGTATTCAGGTTCTTCTGTGAAAATGATGGATGACAAGTTAAATTTGTGTCTGGGGAGTGAAGGTGAACTGTGACAGAGTGATTTGTCTTGGGAATGGAGGGTTAGGGTCAGGCAAAACTGGGTGCCTCAAGGCACAAGACATTGACAAATTCATCCTGCCCGCTGCATTTCTGAAGCCTTTTGTTTTGAATCCTGGCTACTCGCAAGTGACCCCCATCCCTCATCCTGCCAGCCGCTGAAGGATGCCTCACCATGCCAGAGGAGCTCAGCTCCACTAATTCTTGTCATTCACTTCCTTGACAGGCCCGGACCCACACTCTCCCAGCGTATAAGAGGGGACAGCTGAAATATTTATTTCTGCACAACATGGCCCCGCCAGATTTAGGATCGTAACTGTTTCTCCCGTTGCCTTATCATTGCAGGTCACTGGCAGGCCTCGAAACGTTCACTGAACTGGAAGAACTGATCGCTGACAACAATCTACTAGGAAATGACCTGGGGTTGCCCAGGTTACCCGGCCTCCACACCTTGACACTCAATAAAAATCGTATATCCTTTTAGACAAACTACTGTTCCCCTCTTGTGTTCTGTGCAACAATTTCCAAACATGCAATGCACATGTAAGCTCTAACAAAAATCAGTTGTTAATTTGCTTTTCTTTCAAGATTAAGCATCAACAAAATCTCTCTATGTTTTAAGAGAACCGCTGTTTAAGGGCACAGCTGTTCAGGGAGTATTTTAAGTCCAGGAAAGGACTAAATGCAGGATTTGTTTTTGAGCCACAGGGACCTCTAGTGGAATCAGATTAGAGTCAGCAACATGTTTTTTTTAATTTAGTTTTCGTAATTGTTGTTGTTTTTTTAGAGCCTTAGATTGAAAAATCCAAAATAATCTTTTAAATTTATATATTTGCTTTTTTTATTGCTGTTTGCACTCATGGTAATCATTTTGAATTATTGTCGAAACATTTTGACTAAAAATGTAAATATTATTAATCTAATGTATCATAATGCTTGCAAGAGTGCAATAATGTTATTTGAACTTTTTTTACGTTTGATTATAATAGCCTTGTGTATCCTACTTTTGCCATCAATGCACAGCATTAACACAGGCACCCTCAAGTCAAGACACTGACAAAATGCAAAGCTGTTTATGATCAGTTAAAGATGTGTTAACTTCCTCCCTACACTTCAGAACAAATTTAGCAATGTGTCCTGTTTTTCTCTTGTAGTGAAGCTTCTGCTGGGTAATGATGCTCATACTCTCATATTCAAGCACAGAAACACACACATACACACACACTCACACACAAACACTCCTAGAGTCAACATTAGAACTGGGGCTCCTTGAAGTGCACGTCTGGGGCTGTGTGCTGAGTTTGGTTGTGAAGTGGTCGGTACATGCTAATAGGCCAATTATGTACATCCTGTCGTGGCACTGTGCCATTTTATAGCTCGAGTGCCGCATTAGTGCAGTTGTATTTTGACACTTTGGGGTTCAATTTTCCAAGTGAATGTATTAGTGATGAATGTGTCTGCTTAGGGGCTGTTTGTTTTTTCCACGTTTCGCAAAAGTTTTCCACAGTACGGCTCTGGGAAGCATGGACTGTTTGAACCACAGGGCATCCATCATTTTGTCACTATACTGCACCAGGCCACCTAGGAAATGAAAGAGATGAAGAGAAAGAGAGAGAGCAGCAGCCAAATTGTGTCACTATGATATGCCAAAGCCTGCACCTTAAATTGCCCTTCTGTCTGCCCAGTCTCACAAAACCAGTGACTAGTCCCTTTGAGCACCTCGGCAAATTTGACAGTGATGTGTTTTAGTGTAGACAGGCTTGGGAGGAGCTGTGTGTGTAGTAAATGCTAATGTAATTAACAGCACTAGGTCCTTGACATCCGCCCTTTGACACCTGACTGATATTGAGGCCCTGCTGGAACACTTGGCTGATGTAACCCCATCACTGAAGTACCTAAGCTTGCTGGGAAACGAGGCCTGCCCCAACCAGCTGGTCAGTCCGGATAAGGATGAGGATGACTATCAGAGATACAGGTCAGTCAACTACATGGAGGAACATGATGCTGCTGCTGGCATACAGACAGATTAATAGCAAGATACACTATTTCAATTTTCTTTCTTTCTTTTTTTATTTATTTACTTTTTTAAAGGGGACTGCTGATTTCAGTAAAAGACCGATGACATGATATAACACCTCATAATAGAGGGGAAGTGGTTGACTGCATCTCATATTGTGTTTTTAGGTGCTACTGACCAAAGAAAAATAATTTAAAAATAATTATTTGTCTCGTGGTTTCACTAACGAAGACTATGAAGTACACATGTGCTGATATAATAAATTATATCCAGACCTGGATTAACCGAGTGTGGTGATCTCAGGTGATCGACCATGAAGTTATCCCCTCTTCTTGTAAATAACAAACTTTTGTAATGCTCGTTAAATGCTTTTTATCCGTAGGAATGAAGCACAGCATCCCTAATCAAGACTTAGTATATTATTTCAATAATTTTGCCTTTTATTTTAAAATAAAAGGTGTCTTTTAATGGTCATCAACATAATTGTTTGCATAATGTATTGCTGCTGTTTTGCTTTTTTTTTTAGGACATTTGATTTTCAACTCATTTTTTGAGTTATCTTATTTCTCTTTTTTATGTGTTGGATTATGTGATTTTTGAGCTGCGTGAACTGGATTGCCTTTTTCTAATATTTAGGGATCTTTGATCATTTTAAGGTAATAAATAGTTTGCTAAGTTCAAGGTCCTCATATATATTCTGTAAATATACACTAACGTTCATGGTATGTACATTCTTGGTTTTTTTTTTTCCTGAAAAACAATGACCCCCATTTGCCAGTAATATGGAGCTCTCTTCCAAACCCATTTATCTATAATTCTGCCCAGTTAGTTTTGTTATCCACAGTGACAGAATCCTAACCCATGCATTCTGAAGGACCAGCAGGCAGACAGACCCATTTCTGTGTATCCTGATATTCTCAGACAGATTTGATTCTGAGCTATTGAGACCAACTTTTTGTAAGTAATGGATTTGGAGATGTTCCGTTCATTTTAACATCCAACCCTCTGCATTTCACAAGCAGACTGTGGAATCAACCACATCACTCTAAAAGCTTTGTCAACTGGCCCCTCCACACTCCAGTTTGCAAAATGGATTTCATGTGTGACTACTCACCACCACAAATGAGTGTTTACTACCCTGCCTCACCAGAGCAGATGATGCATTAAACATCAAGCAAGGCCCCAAGCCATGCAATATGACGACCATTTGTCAGGGTCCTTTATATGAAATGTGATAAAAGGCGAAAAGCATACTCTCTTTTGTCTGTTTTAGCCCTAAGTGCTTGTTTCTGACTCTGTGTTGCCTATTAATCATTTATCATCCATGCCTTTCTTGAATAATCCCCCCCTCCCCCCGCCTCTCATATTCCCGACCCGCCTCACTTTCTTCCCTCTCCTCGCATGCATATCTTACTGGTGAGGAAAGCTGTTCTGTTTTGAGTGACAACGTCTACGGTCATGTAATGTAATATTCATAATGTGTCACATAGTTAAACATCAATTTAAGCGTGGTGCAGATTTCATGTCTGACGAGGTTAGGATGTATGCAGGTTGTGACTGCACTGGCCTTGGACAATGAATGCTCAGCCAGATACCCCAGGCACACTCATAGTCTCTATCGTGAAAACTCTCATGTTTAGCATTGGTTCTTAAATTTTTTCAATGACATAAAAATATAGTATTTTTTCTACCCGTAGTTCATAGTCTGTTTGAAGAATAGATGTCTTGTAATGGCCAACTATGCATTTTCTCAGTGGCCATTTGTGGTACTACAAAAATATATTATAATTCCATCATATAGGTAGCTACTGATTATTAAGCTCAGAAGCTATGCCTTCAAAAAGCAT
Organism: Fistularia tabacaria; assembly: GCA_901007705.1. Lineage (NCBI taxonomy): Eukaryota > Metazoa > Chordata > Actinopteri > Syngnathiformes > Fistulariidae > Fistularia > Fistularia tabacaria. Next base: position 33,954 of record CAAKHD010002689.1, on the reverse strand, counting down.
GGACAGCTTGTTTCAATAACAGTATTTTAACTTGCATATTGAGAATTATATTCTTATATTCATATTCCATTTTAAGTGCCTATACTTATTTTAGGAAAATATGTTTGTCGAGCAGGTGCAGGGACTCCTTTCTCCACTAGATTCCTGCCAAGCAGGAGTCTGGGCCTGTTGTGCTACAACCATCAGATGTGCTGTGTGTTTATTCAACTGTTTTGACCACTGCCACAAATGCACTTGCATGATAACTGCTATTTCTGACAATGATTATTTTGAGATTCATTAAATTAATGTCTGATTTTTTTTCCCGCTACAAACACGTCTATATGATTTTAATATTGCAAAGAGATTGAGGTTAACCCTTTTTAATTGAATTTCAATGAAAGAAAAGTTTCATTGTTTTCAATATGAATCAGCTGCCCAGTGTCCGTTGAAAAACTATTAAATAACAGCATGTTAAAGACAAAGTCAGCAATTATAATCTAATTCCCTTATACATATTAAGTGAATAATTTAAATGATAATATCATGTGGAGAGTCTTGAAGCATTTTAATTACTAGCCGAAATGTATAACTAGCAAGTAACACAACTTTATCAAAAGAAAATCTGTTTTGAAATCTTATTTAATCTCAATTCAGTTTTAATTTATTGAAATTGCACAATCTCTTCCAAAGTCACTGATGCCAACACACTGGCACAGTTAAATTGTATGAAATGTCTCTCTCTGTCATTTATCTGTCCCCTTACCCTTATTCACTGTCCAATCCTTAGTAGTTTGACGGAATCATTAATATACCTACTGGCTGACAGAGCCTTGTCATCTGCTCTGACCCTGTGATGGTAGGTTATCCATGAAGAATAACCCCTCTACATGTCTCCTGAGGGCATCTTCACATTTCATCATGGAAATGCTCTGAACAATGTGATTTACAGGAATGGAGTTATAGAACAGGAAAAACACATCTCAGATTTGAGTGTAACTGTCCTCATCTGAAAAAGATCTCATAATTGGGGTTCGAAGGAGTGCCGTTTTACCCTTCTATGTACAATTAATAAAACACTGTGTTCTAGTTAAATACGGAAAGTATTTGCGCTTCCTTGTCTGCTTTACCTTTTTTTTTATTCTTTTCAGTGATTCAAGCATCCCCTCCTCATAATCCTGAGGTGTTGAAAACTTGATATGAGCTTCACCCCTGCATCCCTCCACACCCCATGACCATCATCAATTTGTCATGGTTCTTTGCGCACAGGTCTCATTCCTGCCCATATCCATGTCCTTTCTCACCCTCCACTTTGGGTGCTGCATGCATGTCCTTTTTGGCTACCAGCTCAGTCCTGACATACTGGTTCCTCTTTCCCTGCCTGCCTCTGAAAGGATCTGTTGTCATCGATGTATTCTAACTATTATCTTTTGACATTTTTCTCCCTTCATATGAAAGACAGAGTGTGTCTGAAAGCTTAGAGAGATATCTGTGATGCTGCCTGATTGACAGTCCTGGCAGACGGGTTGCATCTCCTTTCATGCTATTTATGTCATACTTATTCTTATCAGCTTTGAAAGTATAAACGTACCAGAAAATATTAACATTAAATCTCCATCAACATTGAATCAGAGCAAACACACAGTCTTTCAAGGTTTCTTAATGTGGGCATTTAAAATGCATTGCCTTCGTTAGATCTGTTCCTCAGAATCATACAAAGAGATCTTTTATCGTAACAGTATGACAGTCTTTTGTTCAGCTTTTTTTTTCTCTCACAGATACTTTGTTCTGCACAAGTTGCCACATTTGAAGTTTCTGGACACCAGGAAGGTCACCAGAAAAGAAGTGATTGAGGCACAGGCAAGAGGGGCCTTTATGAAAGTGGTCAAACCGAAGTCAGAAATGGTAAGGTTTTTTTTGTTTTTTTTTCACACACAAAACTTGTTTCAGTCTATTAAAAGTCTTGATTGACTGCATTTTCCAAATTGATTCTTTTACATTTACCTGTATCACAAAAATTCTGTATGTAGGTCTCTGCCGCTACAAAGGTCCAATTGAAAAGTGTCTGTTTCTATTCACTGTGTGTGTGTGTGTGTGTGTGTGTGTGTGTGTGTGTGTGTGTGTGTGCGTGTGTGTATCTGTGTGTGTGTGCGTGCGTGCGTGCGTGCATGTGAATGTGTGTTTTATGTCTGTTAATGTGTGACCATTGCCTGACCTGATTCTGTATGCATGAGCCCAGATCAAACACAACGGGCAGCCGTCCAGTCACGGTTGTGCCGGCAAGTGTGACATGGCTGGCGATCGGAGTGACAGCTCACGTACATGCTGCTCACAAATGCTTAATTATCCTCCGCCTCTCCAATTTTTCCTCTCTCTGTTGTTTGGAGCCACACAGACTAATTAGAATTTGGGTGGTTCACAGATATACCCATTTCAAACCCCTTTCAGGCTGTTCCTCCTCTTCTTTAGCCCCTTTGATAATGCAATATGAATGAACATCTTTTGCCTAGATTTGATTTCATGTAATTGTAAGGTCATGAAATATTTATTGTTCGAATCAGTTTAGCTTTGTCGCTTCAAGGTTTCTTGGGCTCTGACAGTGAGCTTGTGAGGTAAGAATGGATCCAAAATAGCAAGAGCAAAGGCATTCAACGATAGATTAAAGGCATATGAGTCAATGTTGGGTCTAAAAGTGTACAAGGAAAGCAAAATATTTATTTTCTCAGATAATCAGCTCAGATAGTATTTTCTTTTGGTGTCAGTTCATGCACTGCTTTGTTCGTGATTCTTCATGCAAGTGGCAAGTGAGAAATCGACACACTGAAATAATTTAACCTCAGTGTGGCATGTTTGGCAGATGGAGGAAAGTGGAATAAAAACAATGTTCATTCGCTTTATATAAAAAGAAACTAAGGACCTCGACAATCTTTTTGGCAAGGTAAAGTCACTTGATAAAATTTTATTTACATAGCTTGTCAGTGAAAAAGAAATGTTTGCCTTTGTCACCACAGCCTTAGATGAAAGGAGAGATAATTACTGATTCTAGCTGACATGATGTGTGTGTTTTTTGTATCTTTGTGTCTTTGAACCTCCAGTATATGATTATTTATTCCCTATGCAAACTAAAAAGGTTACTGCTTTGATGAAAATGCATCAGCTTCCCTTTGCACACTCTGTGCCTTATCTTAAAAAAAAAAAACAAAAAAAAACCTTGCTGTTGTAAGCAGTCTTAGACTCAGTCTACACAATGAGGATAATCTTTGCACGGACATATCCCTTGTCTGGACCCTGGGATGCCACAACATAATTTGCATAACATTTGTTTTGAGTTTGATGTGATGAGACGTGTCAAGTTTCACAGACTTGATGAGCCATGAGCTCTAATTGTTCACATCTTCAAAAGTGATTGTGAGCTCACCAATAGTGCAGGCCACCAATTAATGGAACACTTTCAACGGTGCTGGAAAGAGAGGATGGATGATGGCATAATTAGATAGATGTGTTTCCTTTTGTTTCTTGTACAGCAGGATGTTTCTCATAACAGTGGCTCATAGTACACTGTTTGCCATTTACCTCATTACAAAGCATGGTAATTAGATGCCTGACTGTCATTGGCACTACCACTGTGTCTCAATCATTGCAATTATTTGTGGGGGAAAATTGCAGTACCAGAGATCAGGTTAATAAGATTAATTTGGAAATTGTGTTTTATTTTATTTAGGGATTTTTTGTCAACTTTTTATATCAAAGACAATTAAAGATATATCTCCTTTTCTGTTTTCAGCAGTAATTCCATGTTATTCACATTTATTATATGCTTCAGAGCATCTGTACAATGCTCTGAATCAGCAGAGTAACAGTATGCTCCTGTCCCCAGGAATTTTTGAACCCACATGACGGAATCTAGCAGCGTTCCACAATTTTCATCCAATAACCTCCTTTATTCTGAAAGAGTGGAACTTTACTTTATACCCTACTGTAGATAGACCTCGCTATAAGCTTTCATTGCATTGAAACCAAAGTAACTGCTAGAGAAGGTTAGAATGATGTCAACTCACGAATGATCCATCTAAAGAACCCACCCCCTTGTTTTTACAATACAATAATAAAACGCAGTACTAAACTTTTAAGTCCTACCTTCAGTCATGATGTGAGACTGTGACCACAGTTAAAAGTCTCCTATCATCACCTCATGGCATTGCACTGAGGAATGCCACGTGGTTTTCTATAAAGCAGTCATGGGCTTTAGCACAATCTGAACAACATAACTTTTTAAACGTTCCCATTTTTTGGTCAAATCCTCACCACAAAGTAAAGACAGAAAAGGCACAAACATTTGCCAAAATAAGATATAATATATTTCTGTTTCATCACATATATATATATATGTTTATATGTATACGTGTGTGTGTGTGTGTGTGTGTGTGTGTGTGTGTGTGTGTGTGTGTGTGTGTGTGTGTGTGTGTGTGTGTGTGTGTGTGTGTGTTTGTGTGTGTGTGTGTGTGCTTGTGTGTGTGTGTGTGTGTGTGTACATATATATATAAGATACAGAGAAATCTGAAGTTTTGTGTATGATACAAAGTGTTTTCCCCCACCCGCAACACGAAGCTGTGTGAGAGAGGAAAAACGTGTAGCTGTATTTTGGGAAATTGGGCGCGTTGG
>CAAKHD010002689.1:13096-29293 GCA_901007705.1 Fistularia tabacaria | reverse complement strand
CAAAAATATATAAAATTTATCTGTTTTTTATACATATATATATATATATGTATATATATATTGTGTGTGTGTGTGTGTGTGTGTGTGTGTGTGTGTGTGTGTGTGTGTGTGTGTGTGTGTGTGTGTGTGTGTGTGTGTGTGTGTGTGTACATATATATATAAGATACAGACAAATCTGAAGTATTGTGAATGATGCAAAGTGTTTTCCATCAACCGCAACACGAAGCTGAGTCAGAGTGGAAAAGCCTGTAGCTGTATTTTGGGAAATTGGGCGTGTTGGAATGCTATAATGTGATAATTCTCTTTGAGGACTTAGAGGTCATGGAATGAAATGGCGATAAACCACATAGAGCCATTTGGACTATGTTGGGCTGCTTTTGGAAAATACATGTGGTACTTCTTGGCTCTGTTTCGCCACGTACCTCCGCCCTGCTCGCTTTTTGCTGTTGAAACCTTGGGTTAAACTAACCATAACTATCAAAACACCAACTGTACATTCTGCTTTCAGATCCAAAGTACTACAAAGGAAAAGTCCATAGCAAATTGAACTAGTAGAATAACATTCACTCCTTGCCACATGTTTAAGAGTGTTTCACAGAGAGTAAAGTAACTCCATGGTCGTCTTCACTAAGCACAGCTTGGTAGCTACGTCAGCGGGTATAAATGTTCCTCAGATGTCACTTAGATTTTGTCTGGAAGAGGCATTTGACTTGATTTTCTAGAATGCTCCCCCCAGCCACCCAAACGCACACATACAAGCACACTTACACGTCCTTCTGCATATAATGTAAAACAGACTGCTGTGCAGGCTTTCCTGAGCCAGCTCCCAGGTCCCATGAGTCTCTGCACACAGGGTAACGGTTCTTCAAGGGAATTGACAGTGACAGAGCCAGGAAAGTCCTCAAGTGGATCTTTTCAGTTCTGTTTTTTTCTTTGCAGACACTAACCTGTTTTACCACAGGCAGCAGCAGACAGTGGTTCATATCAAGTTTGCATTGAAGGAAATGTTAGGAAGACAGCATGGTTTGAGAGCCAAGATGGTATATTTTACCCGCTTGCCATTTTCTTTTTCTTTTTCTTTTTCTTTTTCTTATTTCATCACAATTAAAGGACCAGTATACCTGTAGAATAAGTTGGAACATTCTTGACTGTGCTTGAGAGTTAAACATTATAAACAGCATGTATTACAGCAATTTTACAATGTGCCTTCAGTTGGTTTGCTGAATCACTTTACTGCGCAAATATGTCCATAGAGGAAAAATTAAAAAATATGCTTTCAGCAAGGAAAGAAAAATAAGTCAATGGTGTTCTGCGGAAAATGGTTATTATCGGTCTTTAACTTTCTAATAAGCTATCTATTTGCATCAATATTCAATATGTGTCCTGCACCATGTTGCGAACTTTAGGCCAGGTAAGGACAGAGCTGCAGACTATAGCTTGTGAATAAAATGTAACTTTACCTATTCCCTGACTGTTTATTTTCATACAAATACACCCACTGACAGATTGTGATCCATTTGTGCTGAAATTATTTTCTATCCCTTATTTTATATAATGTCTTGTTATCTGGTAACTATATCACTTGAGAGACGGCTGCTCAGTGTCTTAAAGGGAATACACCCTGAATGTTAAAACAGCTGTCTATAATTGTTTGGACGTGTTTAGTTTGCACAATAGTCCAATAGCCACGACAGGTTTGTGTCAGATGATTCCGGAGGGGCCACATTTTCACTTTCACAGTAATGTGTATTTGTCTGTCAGTAGTGTGAGTGCGTGAGTGAGTGAGTGAGTGAGTGAGTGAGTGAGTGAGTGAGTGAGTGAGTGAGAGTGTGTGTGTGTGTGTGTGTGTGTGTGTGTGTGTGTGTGTGTGTGTGTGTGTGTGTGTGTGTGTGTGTGTGTGTGTGTGTGTGTGTGTGTGTGTGTGTGTGTGTGTGTGTGTGCGAGCGTGTGTGTGCGAGCGTGTGTGTGCGTGTGCGTGTGTGTGCTCACACGCATGTGGGCAGTGCATGTCTCCGTTTGTGTATTTCTCCTGAGCAGTTTTGACTCCATGAGTATGAGTCTGTCTAGTGTTTGGACCAGTGCGGTAGAACTAGTTCTCATAGCTCTGGCAGCTTAAACCAAGAGGTCAGGAAGGGGTTATGAGCTGGGAACAGCAATTAGAGGGAGTGACTCATACTGTCCACATAAATCATCCAGGAACAGCATATCATAAACACACAGTAAGAGTTTAAAGCACAATTAATTGTGAGTAATAGCACCAGGATTGATTTATAGCCTCTTACAAAGCCTGGAGACACAGGGTGCATGACCCAAGTGCCGCTCTCACACGTAAAAGTGATAGATGTATTGTTCATTTTTTGGCTAAACATGGAGTATAAAAACAAACAGGTTTTTGTAAGAACTTTTATGAGATCGTGAAGTGGCTGTGAAGCATTAACTGATTTTCCTATCCTTTTACTGACATCCAGCATAGGGAAGGAAAGCCCCTGTGGTCAAGCATTTGTTGTCTCGACGTCTCAAGTGTTTAGCGGTGAAATTTGAAGCCTGTTGGAAAACAGGCCATGGCTCTCCAGCATAATGAGATGTCTCCCCCTCCTATTATGATATAAAGTTTTCATAAACTTTGACAAACCTTGCAAGTGCTCTTTTTTTATGCTGCTGAATACTTCTTGTTGATTTTTAATAATAATACTCTTATAATAATAGTTTGGAGTGCACAGGATCATATGTTTTTTGAAAAAAAACTTTACTTTCGGAGTTAATCTTTCAGTTCGATGGCTTTGGGAAGGGACAGCTTTTTTACAATTACGTTGCTGTTTTCAGAGTCCATCTGACTCAGGAAACTATGGGGAAACAGAACACTTCCCTCTCCAATGCCAATGAACACACATAATTATTTAAACATATGCAAGGAAGGCTCTGCACACAGTCTTACATCTCTTTGCCATTAACTTCCTCTATATCAGAGCCTTCTTTCATTTCAGATCATGCAGCTGCACCATCTGTGTACTGAAGCTGTAATATGATAGCCACTAAGGCATTTCTTCAATTGCAGTTCTTATCAAATGATGCTTTAAGCTATTACATATTGAAGCATCCCAGTGTGTTAGCCTATCATCCCAATCAGAGCTAATCCTCCCTGTTGGTCTCCTTGGTGACAGAAGGATGCTGCTAGTCTAATGAGGGACAGCTGGCTCAGTGTTTTCTGTGCAGCAAAAAAAAAAATCCATGTCTCTCTCTACTCTGTTTCTCACTCTGTCTTTTACTCTCTCTCACACCCTTTTCCCCACTGGGTGTTTTTTTGAGATTTGTGACAAACTCGAAATCTCTCAAAGAGATCAGTTATTTATTTGTGCACAGTGCTCATTAATCACCATTTCAACACTCACATTTATAGTACCCTTTGAAGATGATTGTCATGTACACTGACACTTGGCAGCTCCGCTATAATTCACATCCAGATTTTTATCAGATAATTCAAGTAAAGTTGTTTCTGTTTATGAAATACAGATGTTTATATGCCATTAAAAACTTAATGAACTTCAGAGATCAAATGTGTGCTAGATGGAGCAAGCACCGTCTTAAAAGTGTCATTTTTGTTTATGTTGTACTATAGGGAACAAGGTTGTGTAAAATAACTTGTGTAAGACTATACATTTTTTTCCCTGAAATATGCATTGGACTTTTCCTTCCCTGCTGTAGGCAGGAGCATTTTCATTTTAATCCATCATATCAGTTGCGTCTGTTCTTCAGTACAGTGTTAATGGAGCTGGAGTCTTCTTTCGACAGCAACAACTCTCACGAGCATCCATCAGAGCACAGAGCCAGAGCTGAAAGTCCCTCCACTGAAGTTTGTGCTTACACAGGCCTTCTTTGTGGTTTTTAGAGCTTGTCAGACATGTCAAGCGCAGGCAAGAAATAGAAAAAAAAGTACATTGTTTCCAGCCACTTGGATTCCTTTCCCCCTGACATCTGCCACTCTGCAGAGATGATAAATTCTTGCCTCATTAAGCGTGGGTGTGGGATTACAGGCTGACAACACATTAATCACTGGGCTGGGTGGCAGCAGCCCTGCACCAGCTACAGGCATTGTTAACCAAACTTTTCTAATGTGTCACTCTCCTCCCTGACAGACCATAATCAATCATCCTGATTGACAGGCCTGATAGATTACACTATTTATACTTTGTGTAATGAAAGCTACTGTTTCCACCTACTGTCATTGTTGAGGCAATGATAGGCCACGCCGTCCGACTCAGTGAGAAGACATACAAAAAGAAAAAGAGAAAAGACGGGTCAGCAGATCTTGCCACTGCATTGTGAACTTTAAAACAGACACCGCTGAGCTAGGTAGTAGGGGGGAAGTATTTTCTAGTTCTGTATTGCCCCCCCCCCTCCCCCCTGCATGGAATGGCTTGAAAGCAGTCTCCACAACATCACTGAGCTATTGTCATCTTTCTTGCTATCAGTGGCGGGTCACACTCTTGTAGGTAAAACTATGCCTTGTCTTCAGTGGGATTTTGTTTCAATGTGACCCTTCTGGCAAGGTGAGGTTTTGTTGTCGTGGCCTCTTTCCTGACAGCTTGGGTGATTTACACATGTATAACAACAAAATGACAGGACACTATATATTGTATTTGTATACTTGTCAATGTGTCGATGTCTACAAGATAATAGTTAATGGATCCAATTGTTTCTTGACTAATAGCTTAGAAAATATATTACATTGCCTCAAAACACCCTGAGGGTACATTTTTTTTGTTTAGATATTTTGCATGGGAACCAGTGGATGAAATGACACACTGCTGGTAGCCCTCAAACAAAATAAGGTAATGTTTCGTTTTCTGCTCATTTTCAGTTGTCTGGAATTAGAGATATCCCTCGGAAATAGAGAGGGGATATTGAATATGAGCTTTTGTTGAGTCTGCCAAGCATTGGAAGGAAAGAAAGTGAAAAAAAAGTCTGTCATGTTTTGACAGACTGTAAATCTGAGATCTCTTCCAATGCTGCCAGGAAATTAGTTAACTAGACCATATTATGGAGAGCTAGGTAATTTACCCTCAGAGATGCAATCGCAAATAACTAGCAGGAGGCCACAACCCTGACCTGACATTGCTTTGTGGATAATGCAAAATCTTGTGACAAGCTCAATGGGTTCTGCCAGGTGCAGGATTGAATTCTCTGCCTCCTGCATCTGAGTTTGGAGCACATTGGTCAATTATTTCTGAGGCTGTCATTGCGCACAGAGACACTGTTATTTAGTATGTGTTAACTTGGCATCATTAAGATACTCGCTTGACAGAGAATAGCACACCTGAATGTTATTTATTTTGATTCCCAGACAGGGGTAACCTTCAAACACGTTGACCTCACCCAATTTCATGTTTCGTGAATCCCACCCGGTCCATTAGGAACAGGGATCTGTCGAGACGGTGGGGAATCAAATGGCCAAGAGTTGTCTAATCTAACACAGTAATCTGCGAAAGGAACTCACATTTGTTTAGACAGACTTCTCTGATCTCATGGTGGCGTTTACTGTGTCTATCTTTGCTTGAGGAGTAGGTGATGCTGTCTTAACAATATGTGTAAATTACATACTGAAATGCCAGTCTATTATCATAGAGCTGCGCCTTTTCCTTGAAAGAAAAATTCTGGAGTGTTCATTGGACAGAAACACAGCAAGAAATTTCAAACTGCTATTTGTGAGCATACATGTGTTGTAATACTGTCACAAATCTTATAATAGATTTGTCAACAGACTGATTATCTGCTTGGACTATGTTGTAAAAAAAATACATCAAACGCTGGCCCCTAAATATCACACTTCATTACTTTTAAAATGACAGGTACTTATGTTTGGATGTTCCGCTGCTTTCTTGGCAATAAGTAAGCATTTGGATTCTGACCTTGAGTTAAGTGATATACCAGATGAATGTGATGTGGTCAAGAGCCCAAATGGTGAGTTGCAATAATTCCTTTTACAGAAGTGTGTTGGTTGAAATACCTGATTTTATATCAAATTGATTGGAGTATAGTTTACACTCCCGTTCCTACAACATTATGAGATTAAATTCTGGGATTTATGAATATATTGCTGATTATTCATTTTTTTTAACCATACCCTCTAACACCTCTTCCTCCAACACAACCAGTATTCACCGGCATTGATTGGGAAACCGTATCAAATGAATCCCGGGCATCATTCCTGTACAGCAGGATGACATGATTAGAAAGTGACAGTTTCTGTAACAGCATCTCTGCTTTTTCCGCTCTCAGTCTCGCCTGGCTCATTGTCTATCTTTTCTTTTCTTTCAACAAGTGTGACTTCTCTATAATAAATGGCTCTGAGGGCTATCCTTGGGTCAGACAAGGAGGATGCTGTTGAGACAGGTAGTCTTGACACATCCAGCTTTTTTGCTTATGCATGCAGGTGGATGGATGGCTCACGTAAAAACTAATGATCAAGGCTTGAACATGTTTAGATTGGAGGCTGGGACAGAAGGAGCGCTGTCGGTTGAATGAAGCCAGGGAAGGCGTTGTGACCTTTCCACTTAAGACGAAAGGGAAGGTTTTCCACAGGATTAGCCATCCAAATCTGTTCTATTAAAGACTTACCCTGTCAAAAACCTAAAGTCTGACTGACAGAGTGAACATGTAGTTTCAGTAATTACAGCACTGCATTTAACCCAAACACTTTAAATCCTGAGTGAATAAACAAATGAATACAGTCTTTATCACACCGTGTCGTTCAGGGGCTCCCTCACTGTTTCTTGGATGAGGGGCCCTCAACTCGGGTCCTTTCATTAAGACGTTCACATGTTCTCCTTGGTTTCTCCCCTGTCAACAATATACTATAGGTGTGTTGTGAACTCCTGTCAGTTCCCTTGAACAAAGCACTGTTAGAATGAGCTGGAGTGTAACAATAATATTTTATGTCTTTATCGTGGTCCAAAATATCCAGCTCAGCTCTTGTAAGATAAGCCAAACAGTACCATTCATCGGATGGGCTTCTCGTGTTGTTCATTTGACAGTTTCTGAGACATTTTGGCCTCTCTGGTCATATATATATCTGAAGTACCTGGCGCCACTAAAATGCATCCATCTGTAATCTTCCAATTATCCTCACTCTGCATTTCCCAAATCACATTGCCCCTTTTTCCCAGCATCTCTCAATGAATAGCCACTCATCCTTGTTTTCTCCTGTCGAGAGGCATTTTTCCTCCCCTCTCAGGTTTTCAATAAAGAAACAGAAAAGCAGGGTGATGCTCAGGGTGATGGGAGAAGTGAGCAGGGGTAAAGAAGAAATTAAGTTGAAGCCAATGAGGGGAGTGAGGCATTATTGTTTAGCGGTGGAAATATTTCAAAGCGTGTGAGCTGGCTTGGGTACACCACATGTCATTGAGGGGGCAGAGGGGTCAAGTGACACTCAAACAGCATTCTTCTTTCATTCATAGTGCTGTTGGAGTAGGCAGTGTGGGCACGTATTGGTAATGGAGTGGGTTAAGACGGCATTTTTTTTTTAGGTTTGTTGTTTGAAGCAGAGTGAGGGTTCAAGCTCCCATTGTCTGGAAAGCATGATTAATATCCAAATCTAAGAAGCGGCTTAACAAAGTGTATTCATTTCCGATTTGTTTTTAGACTTGTGCTTTTTATATTTTTTGTCAAATTATCTACATGGTTGTCAAAGGTTTTAGAACCTCTGGCAATTTAATTAAGTTTCTTTTTACAGTTGACATCTACTTGCACACTGACAGTTTTGTCATGCTATTTTCCCAGAAAGGTTGGACTCTATGTACTAAAACGGACTGGCAGAAATAATTCAGAGCCACTTTAGGACACAGGTCAGCAATTAGCTAACATGTGAGATGTACTGTTATGGATGATATCTGACATATTTTATCTCAATTTTTTTTCCAGTCAGCATGGGACAAAGGTTTGTCATTTCATCAAGATTAGATAAGGTCTATTTATTTCTCACCTGCACAGTTATATATTGTACAGTGTACATAGTACAGTCTGCAGTGAAATGTGTTTTGTGCCTGCAGCAAGTAGCAAACAAATACAGATCACATGGAATAAAATCAACACGTGTATCTAGAAGATTTAACTTATGAAAGTATGACAGGTTCCTGTAAAATGTAAAAATAATGTAAAAATTTAAAAAAAGGAAAAATAAAGAGGTAACGAGTGTGTATTTTTTTGGTAGTAATTGAGATTTAAAGGGGTTTTGACCATTTGTCTTTGTTACCGTGTAAATGTCTGTCTTCCATTTGGGTTATTTTTGCGATCAGCTCCCTGAGGGTGTGGCAACTGTCCATAGTTAAACTGAAAGGGTTGACCAAACAACACCATCCTGTTTTGTCTCGTTTTGTTAGATCTACCTTTTATCTTTCTGAAATCTACAACCCATAGCCCAGACATGTAATATTCCATGATTAAAAAGTATCCTCTGGATCACCTTATATATGGTTTCCATGCAGACGGCAGATCAGTTGGGCACAAGAGGCATCACTTCCCGGCCTTTTTGTTTGCAAAGTGACAGCATCCGTCACCAGACGTGTTCAAGGTAATCTGAGAGTTGGCTTGAGTAGTGCTGGCTCTGACTTTCATCACACCTGTGCTAAAAGCACTGAGTAGACTGTCCTCCTATCTGTCTCGCCTGTAAGAGAATATTGAGACAGCGGTGGATCAGATGGGCACACATCCTGTCAGAATCATCAGGTTTCAAGATGACTGAGTGCTTTTGTCAGCTGTACTTCAGACCTCCTCTGTCTTACACTCCAGAAAGGTTTCCAAAGATAATGTGTCTTAGGATGCCTCTCTGCAGAACAATAGTATCATTGATACTGCAGCTTCTCTAAAAAATAGAAATTGCATTTTGAACTGAATCCAATAGATACGAAGCACCCAGCAGGCCAGAAAGTGGGAGACAACATGTCTTGCAATTTTTCACACATTCATAAATTACTCCTTTCATCAGCACATCTTCTATCTCATTCAACTTGTATCTTAATGTCCTGTGTAACTAACATGCCTTCTTGACACCTGTCTGCTGTTCCCTCATGTGTCTGTCCCATCCACCTCTCCATGGGGTGGAACTGTTTGTTTTGGAGGTTTGTTTATAGGGGGAAGATATACCCTGCTGCTCCAGGCCGCCTCTATTCTTTCTGCTCATCACACAAAACATGACAGCCTTCCTTCGCTTTAATGCTGGGATGAGCTCTTTCACACGTCCCCATAGAGTGTCAACATTTTCTGTCTCTTTCCCTCCTTCTTGAACTTCAAAACAGTGGATCGATATTTTGCGCACAAACAAGCATTACCTGCTCTGGGCCATGTGCACAAACTTTGTGTAATTCTGCTGTGAAGTGGTTTAGATTTGGCACATTCTCAGTCTAAGACGAAGGAAGCATTCATAGAATCCCCAACAACTTTTTTCCACACAAAAAACTTTCCAATATAACCAAAATAAAAATCTGTGTTTCTGTTTTATTTTCATTCATGTTTATTTATACTCTGCAATCTTCTCTGTATGGCTTGTAATGATAGTGATGACATTGGGCCTGGATTCTGGCAAACAGGAGTGTTGCAAAGGAAATTTTGAATGAAACCTTAAATTGGACTTTGACAGTTTACAACTTGATTATACTGTTTTCCCCTCTGACACAATATAATTATGGTGTTTACCATATCAATGATGTGTTAAACACTCAGTCTGGCTTTTCATGGCATCATTGCATGTGTACTTTAGTTGCCTTGAAATGTTGATTTTCATTTATTTGAAGCATTGTGCATTTCATTTATATAGTTAATATAGTCTCAGGATTAGATGTTTCTTGATGGGTGATATATATGTATGTAACTTTTAATACCAGTAATCAAACAGGAGATTACACTCTGGATGAGTGATGTCTGGAAGCCCAACAGTAAACAAATTCCCCATTTCAGTTTTGTCACTGATAGTAATCCTTCACTCCTCATCGTTTTTTTTCTGGAATTGTGTTTTTTTTTTCTATTGGTGTGTGAGCATCCTCGATAACCCCAAGCGCTAACAGCAAGACCTTTGATTTACACACACTCGATATTTGTTTGTCTTTCTTTGTACACCTTTTGTGTTATTTCTATTCCTTGTTTGCTGGTTGCGCAAGATTAATCCGAATCAGCCATCCACACAGCCTTTTTGGCTGCATATACACACACGATTCAGACATTCAGGAAAACCCGGCTGCACTGTAGCAAACACACATTTTTGCACACGAAACACTCACACTGCTAAAGAGAGGGCTGTGCCTCCAGGGGCCACGTCAGTTACCTGCTGACACACAGGCTAGTGATTGATGAGACGCCAGGGGCACTGGAGTAGACTTTGTCAGCTGCTCATAATTTATACATCTTATCACCATCAGAAGAAAAGACAGAGTGTGGCGTTGTGTATATGGAGATGAAAACACTGGGCTTGTTTAGGCAGCGGTGACAGGGTAGCTGCTAGCTTTTAACTGCAGCACAAAGTGAAAATTCAGATTGTTATCTGTTAGCTTTCTCACCGGGTTCCACCGTGGCCAGAGCCTTCACTCTCTCGCTTGCTCGCTCTCTCTCTCACTCTGACAAATCCTCTGTCTGTCACTCATTCTCAACCTCGCACTCTCTCCTCTTCCTCTCTCATGTTTCCCTCTTGTCTTTTGTGTCTCATTTTCTCTCCTCTGCCTCACTCTCTTCAGTCTGTCTCTCCATTGTGTGACCCACTGCAAGTCCTCTCTCTTTTCCCTCTCTGTCGATCTCATGTCACATTCTCAGGCCAGACTGCCCGGCCCTCCAATGAAAGCCACTGGCTCTTCTTTAGGCCACTTACAGGGTGAAGGTCATAACAGAGGTGTTTGCAGTTTTGAATAATTAATTGGGGATTCATAGCGATATTTTGGCCTGTGATAGTGGGACAGTTATTTAAGTAAGTAAAATATAAAATCAGGGTCTCTAAAGAAAGAACACTAGGAAAAAATGTTTAAAGTGTTTTTCAGTCACAATGCATTTCATTTGTTTTTCCTTCGCTTTCTTTTTCATTTTACTGCAGTCCAAGCCAACAAACAAAGAACAGCATCACCAATCCCACACAGAGCTTGTCAGTGGTAAATGAATATGACTTCTGTTGCCCTGTACACAGTGTTTGATTTTGCCTCTCCCAATGCAAAAAGAAACTTTATCAACCCACAGAACTTCACCTTACTCTCCTCCAATTGTCTTTTACCATGCTTTGTTCTCTCAAATTGTGTTCAGATGTTTTTAAGTGTCAGTTCGCTGCAGCACCAGCAAAACAACTTTGATTCCATAACCCCTTCCCACTATTGATCTTGCCTCGTAGATAAAAGAGTGCTCTCTCGAAAATCATGCATTTTTTATTGTGGTATCAATGGCAGAGTTTGCATTTGGCAACCCACTTAGCTTAAAGCTATACTCACAAATGCTGTCTGGTTTGCTCTATTGATTCAGAGGGTTTGCATCTTGTATATTTGAAATATTATTCCCCTGGTATCATTTTACTTTCGCTTTGATCAGCTTGATTGCCATAAACAGCCACAAAGATTCAAGTTAATTATCCCAATTAATGGGTTTTGGAGGCAGTTTGAATGTATTTTTGCATTAAATATTGAAGGTTAATAAGTTTCAACATAATTATGAATTTGTGTCAGAGAAATCAGATTCACATGTCATTTCTGCAAGCTTTGTCAATAGATAGAAGTTTCTATATATCGAGTACCGTTTTTTTTTTTTAGTCATTCGGTTTTTCTACAGATATATATTACACACAGGAAGAAATGTATTTTCTTTCCTGGAATATTTCTATAGTGCCAATTCCAACTGTTGATATTGTATTCTTCCCTGGTACTCACACTGAGGGAAAAATTGAGAATGGAGGTCTAATTTTACCTTTCTCACCAAAGAGTAGTTGACATTGTACTGCTGATGGTTGTCAGGTGTTAAACAACACTTTTGACCAAGGACAGACAAATGAGAGAGTCCTTCTCTCTAATAGAATCTAAAAAGATGAAAAATATAGTGCAGGAGGCAGGAAGGACTACTCAAAGAGGTGACCATCAGCATCTCAGCTGCAAGGCTTGGCAGCCTCCAGCCTGCAATGGTGTAATTGGAGAGAAAACATATATGGGAGCAAATAACCCCCTGTCACAGGCATTAAAAGGAGATGTTGTGACAACTAAGAGCCCTGCCAGCTGAGCATGCCAAAGTGGAAGGGAAGAATAAGGCCCATCAAATGAAAAAAAAAACAGCTCTGAGAAACCTTCCAAATATATTCCAGATAATTGTTGACCAATGAAGAAATAGAGTACCTATGTTTTTTTATGCAGGCTTTAAAGAAAAAAAAGACACTTTTATGGCTGTTGTTAATCCTCTAATTTTCATAATTTTATCAATTACACATGCCTGCTCCTGTGAGTATAATTTCAGTTGGATTGTTCAGAGTAACATTTCAGAAGATGATTAACAATGGAACACGTAAGACTAACTGTCACTCCCCAGGAATAAAAAACAAGATTAGAAAGATGCAATTTTTTAAATAGCTTTGCTCTGGACCACATAAAAAATGCAAAATTTTATTTCATTTGATAACACAGAAAATATGGAGCCCCATTGATGATTTCCAGGAGAAGCCGAAGGGTTGCAATCCAAGTTCTTCTATGTCTATCTTTGGAAACCAAACAACTTCTCTTAGTCATACAATTTCATTTTGCTTAAATAGCAGAACATTTCATAGACTTAAATGATTGCATTATCTATGGCTGTCCTACCAACTCCTAACCCCCCCTAGTTTTGGAACCTGGGTGAACTTGATATTCAACTGTGCATGTCACAGTATTAATGAGGGTCTCCTGAAAAGTGCGTTGAGGTTAAAAAAAGTCTTCATAAGCTGTCGCTCAAATTTCAATTATTCATTTACTTGGCATGTATCTACTCTCCCCGATGCTCTTCCTCAATTCCTTTTCCTATCAAGGGACAGAGCTTGTCTTGTTTTGTTTTGGTTAATTTCTTTTTTGTATGTGTGTGTGTGCAGGCAGCTGTGCAGGCAGCTTTTGTCTATACACGAGATTGCTGCCTTAGCTCAGTGGCCCCTCTCATTAATCATCCGGTCAGACTATTTATAATGCAGCAGCCAAGCCACCACCTCAGTTGCCATTGGCTTTTGTCACAGTGGCACTCTGTTTTATGGCAAGAGGAAGCCTAATTATTTACTGTTAAGCTGACAGCCTGCACTCTTCCAACAACACAGCTCGCTCGCTGAGTGTCAGACTGAAGTGATAGCCTACTGAGCTACCTTAGAAAAATCACATTTGTACAGCTCAAAAAAATATCTTGATCTTTAAAGAAAAAAAAAAAACTCTTTCGATTAAAATGGTCAATTAAAAATAATTACACTCATAGCAAACTGAAAAGTCCTGATTGAATTGAGTCCTGATTTAGTCCCCTGCATCTTAATCTGTCAACCACATGTGAATGTTTATATGGACTGTTATACTTGTGCATTTGTTTTTTCTTAATTTTCGGACCAGATTCTTAATTTCATGTTGTGGAATTTGTAGGCGTGACATGTCATTATGACAGTACAGTTTAATTCTCTGTGAAATTTGAAATAATTGCTTACAGTCATGTTGGATACATGTATCACAGTAACATGATTGTTCACATCATTCCCTGCACAATACCATATTTTAAGATTGAGATGGTGACAAAATGTCAAAATGATAAAATAGGTGTTTCTTGTTTTGTTTTTTTTGTTTTTTTTGTTTTTTTTGGGGGGGGGTGTTCAGGGGTTTGGATTAGTGTAAGCTTCCTAGGGAATGACAGGCTTTGTTATTCGTCTTCTGACTCCTTAGCAGACAGCTATCGGGAAGAAAGACAAGTGAGCACCTCCAAGAGAAGAAAATATGAGTCAGACTTTCCCCTCCTCCCTCATATCCCCAAAGCTTGAGATCCCCCCCCCCTTCCAAAAATGAAAAGGATCAAGTTGCTGTCGCTGTCACCGAACAAACATAAACTTTTCTGGCACCTAATAAATAGGCAGTGTGGCATTGTTCTCAAAGCCAGACAGGTGTGTCTGCCTCAGTGATGATGGATTCCATTATTATGTATGGAAAGTCTGTTGGCTTTCTTGTCATATGTTGTCACACATCTCTCTCCTGAGAGAGAATGGTTTGAAAGATGGCCAAAAGTAATTACACAGGTGCTTCCCTGATGCTGTTGCCATGTGTTTTCTCCTGCTCATCATCACAAAAGTTAAAAAAAAGAGAGAAAAAAATCTATTACCCAAAGCTATATTTCACAGGGAGACGAGGCATGTGTGCATGTTTCTGTTCTGCTGCTTTTCTTGAAGTGTTGATTGCTAGCATCCTTAACCCGTCAGATTTATTTTTAATTTATTTTCATTATTTTTTCCGCTATAAATGCTAGCTTTGGAGAAGGGCTCTGGACAGTTTTAGTCATCACCGGGGGTGGAGTAGCAGGCTCTGATGTGAGTGAGTGGGGATGACATTATTTGCACCTGAATGGCAGGTACATCAGCATCTCCTTGTAAACATATCAAAAGAGAGACAGTGTCACCTTTATTCTCCTCGCAGCCCACTTGGGTTGCTGACAGGTTGCTGATTTATATTATCATTCTTAATGTCAGTAAATATTGCAATGCAAGATAAAGAATGAGTTTCCTCTTGTTGCTGAGAGCTCATTTATCTTTCTGCAGCTTGCCCCAGCATATGCCGAAATTGGAGCCGGAAGTGGTCCTCCTTTTTGGTCTAAATGGGATGTTTTTTTTTCCCTTATCAAATACTAATCTCCCTCTCGTTTTTTCTCTCTCAAGTTCTCCGTCTGTCTCACTGGCTATTTCAATTCCCACTGAGGGAGACTTGCCTGAAAGAAAAGACTTGGCCAGTTGTAATATGTTAGGACAACTCTTGATTAGATCCTGTCAGAGCAAGGTGTCTTTGTGTCCCCTCTGGTCTCCCACTCCTGAAATACTAACAATGAACAGATACCCGGGCCGCACAGGCACCTTTTCTGAGCCAAAATAAGATCAGTCTCTTGAGTTTTTTGTTTTTTTTTCTTTTAAGAATGAGTCACAAGATTATCTAATTACACTTCATTTGTAGTATATTTTCCCTGCTTTGAGTAGGTCATGTATTCAATGAACTCTTGTAGACGAGCTATGATGTGAAAACCGCAGACAGTGAGGATTCTAAAACAGGACAGTGGTCACCTAAGGTCTTGGAGACATCATCTTGAAAAGGTTAACTACTGACAATGAACAAGCCAAACATGGTAGGTACACAACCTCTAGTGAAAAGTGAAAAATGATGGCATTTGAAAAAAATGAAAGGAAAAGGGTACCAAGGAAGAGTCAGTGTCATGTTGCATTTTAATTTTAGAAAATATTCAAATATCAAGAATGGCTTAGAAGACGCTTCACTTGACAATGCAGCTGCTCCATGATCACGTTACAATGAAAATGAGGAACACCTAGTACTTTGCTCACAGTGCAAATATCAAAGAACCTGTGTCTATTTTTTTTCCTTTTTTTTCCCCTCATCCTCTCTGATATCGTTACCCACTATACTTTCCTATTATATTGACAGAAAGTAGTGATATACTGAGCTTGTGAAAAATATGCCATATATGTTGGTCCTCAGCAGGTGAAAATGTTGCTTCTCCATTCTCCAAAGTAGATGGACACATGAGACACTTTTCGACACTCTCCCCTGATAGCACTTTGGCATGCAGGCCAAATCAAAGGGGCATCTCTCACATCTCTCACATGCAATTAAAGTTGAAAATAAAGGCGATGAAGTGTGATTTACAAAGGGAAGCTAGGGATCAGAAGTCTGTAATGAAAGGTGATTAGAAGTGTACGCTTCAACCAATGAGCTGATGTGAGCCAGGGAGGCAGTCTCTTCCTGGTGGGGTTCTCTATTGAAGCTACTATTAGACATTATCAAAGCTTATAATGACAGACAGCCACTGGCATGCAGACATGACTCAGAATAAGCTAGGTGTGTGTATGTGTGTGTGCGCGCGTGTGTGTGTGCGCGTGTGTGTGTGCGTGTGTGCGTGTGTGTGTGTGTGTGTGCGTGTGTGTGTGTGTGTGAGTGTGTGAGCGTGTGGACGTGTATGTGTGTAGATCATGAAAGATAGACAGAT
>CAAKHD010002688.1:43802-57441 GCA_901007705.1 Fistularia tabacaria | reverse complement strand
TATTAGCATTCTCAAAGCGAATACTGCATCTGTGGTCCTCTTTCTAGGCATGAAGCCATACTGCTGCTCACAAATACTGACTTCAGCTCTCATTCTAGTTTCCTCTCTCCCATAACTTCATTGTATGGCTCATCAACTTTATCCCTCTATAGTTACTGCAATTCTGCACATCCCCCTTATTCTTAAAAATGGGCACCATCACACTTCTCCACTCTTCAGGCATATTTTCTTTCTCTAAGATCCTGTTGAATATTGTAGAAACTCTACCGCTGCCTCTCCTAGACACTTCCATACCTCCACAGGTATATCATCTGGACCAACTGCCTTTCCATTCTTCATCCTCTTCAATGACCTCCTCACTTCACTTTTACTAATCTCTGCTACTCTGTGATCTACAATAGTCACCTCTTCTTCCCTTCCCTCTCTTTCATTTTCCTCATTCATCAGCTCTTCAAAGTACTCTTTCTATCTTCCCTTCACTCTTCCAGCATCTGTCAATACATTCCCCTCTCTATCCTTAATCACCCAGACCTGCTGTACATCCTTTCCATCTCTATCTCTCTGTTTAGCCAACCTGTATAAATCATTCTCTCCCTCCTTACTGTCCAACCGAGCATACAAGTCATCGTATGCCCTTTGTTTTGCCTTTGCTTCCTCTCTCTTTACCTCATGCTGCATCTTCTTGTACTCCGACACACCGAGTACTCTCCTACCTGTCTCCCTGATCACATTAGCTGTAGTTGTCCAGTCATCTGGTAGTTCTCTCTGACCACCAAGAGCCACTACTTTGCAGTCACTGATCTCTTTCAGGTGACCTCGTCTATACAAGATGTAGTCTACTTGCGTGCTCCTTCCTCCACTCTTATAGGTTACCCTATGTTCCTGTCTTTTCTGGAAAAAAGTATTCACAACAGCCATTTCAGTCCCTTTTGCAAAATCTACCACCATCTGTCCCTCTACATTCCTATCATGGATATCAAACCTGCCCATCACTTCTTCATCACTTCTATTGCCTGCACCAACATGTCCATTGAAGTCTGCCGCAATGACCTCTCCCCATTTCTGGGGATATTCTGCATCAATTCATCTAACTCATTCCACAACTTCTCCTTCTCCTCTAACTCACATCCAACCTGTGGGGCAATGGCACTAACAACATTGAGCATCACACCTTCAATTTCTAGTTTCAGGCTCATAAGTCTATCTGACATTCTTTTCACCTCCAGAACATTCCTAACAAACTCCTCTTTCAATATAACTCGTACTCCATTTCTTTTCCTGTCACCATGATAGTACAACTTAAAACCTGCTCCCAAGCAGTGTTTTCTTAACACATCTACTTTAGTTTTATCTTCAATATGAAATAAGCATGCTTGAAAGCTTGAAATAAGCAAACCCCATGTTCAGGCATAAAGGTGACCATACGTGTACTCTGCACGTATGCACCTTAGGCTTCAGTTCTTTGATCGACCTTGTGGTCGTGTCGTCGGACTTGCAGCCACATGTCCTGGACACTCGGGTGAAGAGAGGGGCAGAGCTGTCAACTGATCACCACCTGGGGGTGAGTTGGCTCCAATGGTAGGGGAGGATGCCGGTCAGACCTGGAAGACCCAAGTGTAATGTGAGGGTCTGCTGGGAACGTCTGGCAGAGTCCCCTGTCAGAAGAAGCTTCAACACCCACCTCTGGCAGAGCTACAACCACGTCCCGAGGGAGGCGGGGGACATTGAGTCCGAATGGGCCTTGTTCCGCGCTTCCATAGTTGCGGCCGGAAGGCGGTTGGCCCCTGTCGGGGCGGCAACCCTCGTACATGCTGGTGGACCCCAGCTGTGAGGGATGCTGTCAAACTGAAGAAGGAGTCCTATCGAGCCTTTTCAGCCTGTGGGGCCATGGAGAATGACTTCCGGTGGGCTTCGAGGAGATTCTGGTCCATCATCCGGCATCTCGGGGAGGAAGCAGTGCTCCTTCAACACTGTGTACAGTGGGAGCGGGGCGCTGCTGACCTCAACGCGGGACGTTGTAGATCGGTGGCAGGAATACTTCTCAGGCCTCCTCAATCCTGTCGAAAAGCCTTCCAATGAGGAAGCAGAGCTGGGAGACCCTGGGGGGGTCCACCTATCTCCGGGTCTGAAGTTGCTGAAGTAGTCAAAAAGCTCTTCAGTAGCGGGGCATTGTAGGTGGATGAGGTCTGCCCTGGGTTCCTCAAGGCTCTCGATGCTATAGGGCCTTCCTGGCTGACAGGCCTCTGCAGCATTGCTTGGACGTCGGGGATAGACTAGCAGACTGGGGTGGTGATTCCCCTTATTAAAAAGGGGGATCAGAGGGTGTGCTCCAACTATAGGGGATCACACTCCTCAACCTACCTTGCAAAGTCTATTCAGCGGTGCAGGAGAGGAGGGTCCGCCGGGTCGTTCATGAGGAGCAGTGTGGTTTTTCGTCCTGGTCATGGAACAGGAGACCAGCTCTATTCTCGAGGGGGCATGGGAGTTTGCCCCACCAGTCTACATGTGTTTTGTGGACTTGGAGAAGGCATTCGACCATATCCCACAGGCAGTCCTGTGGGGGTTGCACTTGGAATATGGGGTACCGACCCCCGTTATACGGGCTGTTCGGTCCCTGTGTGCCCGGAGACAGAGCTTGGGCCGCAGAACCGGTTTTAAGCCGGACTCGTTTCCGGTGAGAGGTGGACTCCGCCAGGGCTGCCCTTTGTCACAGATTCTGTTCATAATTTTTATGGACAGAGTTTATAGGCACAGCCAGGGTGTTGAGGGGGATCTGGTTTGGTGGCCGAAATGAGTTTTCTCCGCAGGGTGGCCGGACTCTCCCTTAGAGATAGGGTGAGAAGTTCGGCCATCCGGGTGGAACTCCCGGGTGGAACTCGGAGTAGAGCCGCTGCTCCTCCTCATAGAGAGGAGTCAGGTAAGGTGGCTCAGGCATCTGCTCAGGATGCCTCCTGGACGCCTTCCAGGGGAGGTATTCCGGGTATGTCCATCTGGAAGGAGACGACGGGGAAGACCCAGGACATGCTGGAGTGACTATGTCTCCAGGCTGGCCTGGGAGCACCTTGGGGTCCCCCCAGAAGAGCTGGACCATATAGCTGGGGAGAGGGAAGTCTGGGGCTCCTTGCTCCAGCTGCTGCCCCCGTGACCCAACCACGGATAAGCGGCAGAAGATGGGTGGATGGATGAAATAAGTTATCCCAAAAGTAAAAGTAAAACTATGATTATTGTCCTTATTTATTAATTTTCTTTTTTTTTCTTTTATTGTTAACATTTTTTATACTCACACTAACAATATATCATCTGACTTCTGGTCAGCCAATAATGTCATCATGAACTTTAGAGTCTTGATGGGCACCTTACACACACATACATGCACACACATACACACAGCAGTGTAAAACATAATTGCTTTAGGTTACAGTTGCAATTATATGTTTGATTGTCTTCCCTTCAAAATGTCAGAAGAACTACTAGGAAAAAGGGCATTATGCTAGAAGATTTTCCAAGGAAACAAAGACACCTATATAAAGCCATTTATTCAGTGAATAAAATGTGTTGGAGAAATTAGCATAACAACAGAGTGACCATTAAAAGTGGTGATTTAATGTTACAACAATCTATCCACAAGAGAACATTCTGGATATTTTGTACTTTAATAACCACTGTATTGAACAAAGACACCAGCCAGGTTTCTCTCCCCCGAGTAACTTAAAAAAATGAACTCAAATAAACAGATGGCAAAAGAAGAAAAAAAGGAGTTCAATGGGTTTCTGTCCATCAAAACAGATGGAAATCTGACAGAGATGGAGGCATCATCCTCTCTGTCCAGACAGCTTTGATTAAATGGTAATTGAGGATAACATATAGAAATTGACATGATGGATCAGCAAGGCTACCACCCACGTTGCTGCTGGGAGCAGTCAGATGGAGCTCCACAGTTCTCTGCTTGAAAAGTTTTAGCTTTACTTGATGAAAAAGAAAACATCTGTTCTAAAAATTTTGAATAATAGTGGTTATTATATTTTCACATGGTGTGTCAATCGACAATCCTATACCATAAATGTTGGTTATTTATTATTTCAAATATTATTATTGTTTTTTTGTGTTATTGATATGTTTATCATGTTGATGCTGTTTTGTGTTTGACGGGAAGATATTTAGGAGTCGCTTTTTAAATTATTCGTTTGTTTTAATAATTTTAGCAAATTCTGAGCTGATTCTCAACACATATTGGTATATCAAGTTGTATTCTTGTTGATTTCATATATATATGTATTTTTTTTTTTATTCTCAGAGGTAATTTCTTCATATTTTAGATCATATCCTTTCTGTGTTTGCAGTGCACTTTCAGAATGGATTGTGGTGTTCCGCAACAAACCTGGACAAGTACTAATTACAACTTGCTCCAACCTGGTGACACATCATCACGTACAAGCATAGGCAAAGATTACATTAAAAGTCTGTACAGAAGCCCTTTTTCCTAAGAGGATGAATGTGAATCTTGCCGTCTGGAATCAAATTCATCTATATGCACGGTATCGTTCAAACATCACACTGATGCAACAGTGAGCTGAAGTCTCCACCCAAGTGATATCCTTCAAAAACACTGCGGCACACAGATCCATAAGGACTAACCAAGTATTTTAATGAGTGTGGGAATCATTTAAGTTGTAGTCTGTGACACTCAGTAAGAAGTTCTGAATAGCCTTTGGGACAGTTAGGACAATCCTATGATAAATGTGAATTACCTTAAAACACCAGCAATGCTCTATCTAGCATTCATTCAGTCTCCGTACCAGATATCTTGCACTCAAGGGTTCTAGAGCTTCTCCCCGCTGTCCTTCGGTGAGTGGCAGGTTAGTCCCTAGAACGGTAGCCAGTCGATCACAGGGTCACACACAGAGACCAACAATCATTCACTCTCTCATTCATCAAATCTGGGCAATTTTTGTGTCTCCAATTAACCTTCTGCGTGTTTTTGGATTGCAGGAGGAAAGCAGGGAACCCGGAGGAAACTCACAAAGAAACAGGAGGAACATGCAAACTGCACAGAGAATGGCCC
This sequence comes from Fistularia tabacaria, assembly GCA_901007705.1. Taxonomy (NCBI): domain Eukaryota; kingdom Metazoa; phylum Chordata; class Actinopteri; order Syngnathiformes; family Fistulariidae; genus Fistularia; species Fistularia tabacaria. Next base: position 52,379 of record CAAKHD010002688.1, on the reverse strand, counting down.
CCTGTGGGAATCGAATGATACTGTGAGGAGAAACACGGCGCCACCATGCCACCTTTTTTTCTGAAACACATGGGAGTTATATTTCAATTAGAAACATAACAATTGCATGTGAATCTGCTTATATGTTTCTGTGAGGGCAGTCAAACATGTGGTTATCTTAATCTGTTTTAAATTTAATTGGTGATTACTATGAATCACAATTTCAATCTGCATTTCCTCTACTTTTCAAGACCATCGTATTAAAAGCATATTAGACAACATCCGACTACTAGATTGGTCTTTTGCGTGCAGTCACGTTTGTCCATCAGAAATTGAAGTCATTCACTTTTGCTTTTTTTTCCCCAAAAGGCTCTTTCAAATATTCAGGCAGCTATGGAAATACACATTGAGATTATTTGTCCTGCCTTAAAAAAAAATTATTTCCCCTGTTTGAATGTCACCTTGTAGTAAGGTGTTACATATTCCAGAAGGTGGAGATAAAGCCCTTAAATGCCGCTTGAAAAAGGTTAATTAACAAGGGGACATGATACTACTAATTGAATATCTGGTTAAATGAGCGGCTCAGTTCAATAGCCCATGGAAACATTTCCTGCAACAAGAACTGCTCCATATAAACCATATGAGCCTGTCCACATACTGGAAACTGACTAGATAACTCTGCAGGTTAAGCTACCAACAGGAGGGCGGGGGGGTTCTCAGTGCGCATTGTCCTTGCAGAACCTCGCAGGACCCTTTACAGCTAGAAAGCTGGTAGAAACCTCAGGCTAAATGAAACACTTACACTGGCTCTGACGAGCCCCTGGTCCATAAAGGATGGTGTTTAGTGTTGGAGGATCAGGACACCTCAATGAGAAGTTTGTCATTGGGCCAGGTAACTGTCGCAATTAGGCATTGATGAAGTACACCATGTCTCATCCAAAGTACTAAGATGCTGCAGCAGGGGGGAGCCAGGACGACAGGTCAGGGAGGACATGTCAGTAGCGCTATTCTGGGAACAGCTAGGATTCCCTAAAGCTTCAAGCTCTCAGGCCCCTGTTACAGGACCTTAGCTTGAGGAAGATACAATACCACCCACAGGGGGTGAGGACGGAATATCAGAAACTAACGATGTACATCTGGACAATAAGATTGATTCCACTACAGTTATTTGATTCCCCCATGCGAGAGTGATACCTATTGTATGTGCAGATACTGCAGAAAAATCAATCTAAATTCTAAAACAGGAAGCTGACTTTTCTTTCTGCGGATATATCCCAGTTTCAGATATTCAGAGAGGTGAATTTGGCTCCTCGGGTTGAACATTTTCAATTTGTTTCGACAATTCAACAATTACAATAATAATGTTTTTCAGGATAAAATGATTATCCTGCCATGTCCTTTTCCAGTGTAATACTCAAAAAAGGAATACAGCTATTGCCACTATTTCATTCCAATTTTTGTCTCTCCATCCCCAAGTTTCTGCTGGTTTCTGCACAACAAATAAACACACTATTTTTTGGTTATAAGTTGACAAAGAAGTCCTAATTTATTGAGGAAAAAACTGAACCTGAAGGACCACCGTGATACAGATACAATACTATCTTCAACTACATAAATGTTTGATTATGCTCCAATTCACAAAAAATTAATACATATATTATTAAATAGACTAAGTCATATCATATAATTGTTGGAATTATAATCATAATTGTAATTGTAAGATTAGCAGCACAAGAACATTGTTGTCACCGGGCTTTCCTTTCTCCTCTTCTTTTTTAAAAGAAATTCCTTGTGTTGGTGGCACTGTTTTTTTACAAAGGATGAATAGAGCTGCTCAACCAAGCAAAAGTCTACATTCAGAGTCACACTCCATAAACACTTATGGAGAGCACTGCAATCGAAAATTCCGAAAATTTTAATTTCTCATTTCCAGCTGAGCTTTCAAAGCTCTAAGACTGAGATATCAGTCGTGTGTTACCATAAGTGACAACAGAAGCATCACATGCACACACTGCCGAAAGGCAAAACTCAGTTTACAACTCTTATGGATACAACCAGACGTTCATCAGTCTCTTGTGTGAAATATTTGAAGTGAAAACAATCCCAGACTGAAAAGTAATCAAACCTGGACAGAATTTTGAAAAAGCCACATCATTTGAAAAAAACAACAACAAATAAACAAAAAAAAAAACAACACACACCATCTTTTTGGAGGGTTTTTTTTTGTTTGTTTGTTTTTTTTTCCCTGAACAAAGTAAATCCAATATCCATTCATATATGCAGTGTATTATTATTATTGTCTCAACATAAAATTAGACATCTTCACAGGTGTCTCATTTTGTGGTTGTAATGGAAAATATCAGGGTGTTAGATTAATAGAAGGACAGTCCTTCAGCAAAGCACATTGAGAACTCATGGAACTGTTTCTGACAACCTAAAACAAATAGATACTCGATTACTCGTGAGAAGAAAGAATAGTATTAATCTAATTTTCTATTAAACACCTAAAAACTGCGTACCATATCTTGTTGGAATCGGTTCGCATTTTTTGACACTACACGTCCTAACCAGAATCATTGTGCCAAGGATGCTGAAGCCAGCAGGATATACCATGCAGGCCTGCACCCAAACCCTCAAAATATTTGATGATGTACCAACTAAAACTGAAATATACCATTATATAATTTCTGAAAAAGGTGTATCAGATTGTATCGAAATGAACCAACATATTCCCCATTGCAATTGAATTCGGAAGGTGTCCGTGCTTGCCTCCTTCAGCTGAAAAACCGACTGATCCAACCCAACAGTGACTGAACAAATACTCAAGGTCGTAACACGGTCCTAGTTAGACTAATATACAGGAATTCTCAGCTGCGTCAGTCAGTGTCCAAATAACATTAGTCTAGAATTGTCGTAAGAAGAGCTACAGGTCAAAAATTAGACATGATTTTTATGAAAAAATTTGAAAAAAATTCTAACATTGTGAAAGTCAATGTATGACCCTGGTCCAAGTTGCAAGCCTACTTCAAATCTCAGGCATAGATTAAAAAAAAACGCTTCCAAAAAGGTGACATGTACTTGCCTTTTATTCTACAGACTTAAAGGACAGGAGGACGAACCTCAGTATGTACTTATTTTGACAATTATGAATTAATAAATAAACTTTGCAAACATTGTTTTTTCTTTTCTATTTTCTTACAGTCATCTGTTCTCTGCCCTTGGCATACTTAATGTAACACAGAACTGGATCCATCTTAAAAGAACAGCCGGACCCAAACCCAGTTGACCACATCAAACTATTTATTTATCTAATAATATGGTATGTGTGTGGCTGTGTGATTAGCTCTGTTTGCTGTATTTTGTAGTGATTAACATAAAATTAGCATTGTTTACAATTCAAAGTTTCAATTAGTACTTCATCAGACTCAAACTGAATTTTCATAGTGCTAAGACATCATTCTTTGGGGATATAAAATTAAACCATTCACAGAGTGAAAGATTGTAGGCAACATCCAAGTTATAATCACAGCAATTCCAATGAGGTATGGCATTGCCAGGACAGACTGAAATGCCAGAGGACAGGAGGGGATTTTGATGTGTTTCTTGCAGACAGAGAAAACATAGTTTTGTAAGACTGGCCTGCAAGGCCTTTTGCCAGATTTCCTGACTCCAGCTGAAACAACATATCATGCATTGGCCTGACCTGATGACTTGAAATGGCCCAACACATTTCTGGCGATGACAACTGGGACAGGCTCTACTCTAAGCCCCTATAAAGGCAAAAATGGGACTCAGAACCAAGCATTTAAAAAAATTTTAAAAAAGGAAAACGCAATGGTAAACTCACAGCACCATCTGCATGAGAAAGACCACAATTAAGCAAAGCACATGTAGCTTTGAGGCCATCTTTTTAGAAACAACTAAAACAACATATCATCCAGACTATATCGGATACACCCAATATAAAATATATCTGATACAGGCTATAAGAAAGACAGAAAATGAAATGAGGAAGAAAACACGATTTCTGCCATTCCACACCTTTTTTGAGGATAATTTTGATATCATTAAAACCCATTAAGAATGATGATAAAAATAGATGCAATGAAGACATGCCAATCCACACTTCTTTCTAGATTTTGAACCAAACAATTAAATCTGTGATTTGGGTATTATTGAATTGTTAACAATTGCTGGAAAAAAAATATCAAAACATACTTACTTGCACTGATGTCTGAAATTCAGAATTTAAAATAATTTTAGTGTTCGATTTCTTAAAACCATCCAGTTCAGACCACATATTTGTTACCAAAAGCCCGCTTATGAATTACTATCCCTCCAGGTCTGTAGGAGAAGTAACAGATTGTTTAGAAATAGTGCTTTTAATTTGATTTATATTTGACAATATTTACCACAAATGCATGTTAAACACTGTCTATTTCACTGTATATGTGTCTGAATTATAACGTGAGTCAGAAAATATAATCTCTCTACATGGAACTTTGAGTCTTATCTAAAAGCTAAAAACTGGTCAAGAGCATTTTTTGCTGTTTTGATATAGATGCAGGATGCTGAATTATGAGGTTATATATCCTGTGTTGAATCGAATCACACATTTAGGCACATTTCCAAGTACTTCTTGGTACTGCAAGTGCAAGAGTATTCAGGAGGAAAAAGAATCGAAGGGTGCAGGTGTAGTAAAGGGGCAGATGTCGTTTTGATGTGTTTCCTTTAGCCATGATAAAGAACACATGAAATTCAGTTATTACCTGAGACAGCTTCACACCCAGAACTGAGTGACGCTGCCATGAAGGCTTTACTCAGAAATTGAACTCCAGGTAAAGGAAAGCAATTGCCCCTTTTGACTTCAGAAATGGTAATTTCAACAAGTACATTTTAATACCTTTACCACGTATCGATCAATTTATGGGCAGACTAAGCAGTCGATTTTTTTTAAATTGTTTTAAGGGCTTTAAGCTGTGGAAAAGTCTGTCTATGATGAGAAGCAGCTGGTAAAAGCCTTTTTCTTTTTAAAGATCCATTTGAGATAATGGCAGACTAAATGCAGAAATTATCCACAAGTATGTTCGGCTGAGTCATAGAATAACAATCCTCCTAAAAGATCTTAAAAGGAGACATTATCAATACAGAATCTCCTAAACTGAATTTCTTGAACTTGACAATTGTATATTTTTGAAGTTTATTTTTTAGCTGCTTATTGACATTGTTTCAACAACATTTCTTGCAGATTTTTAAGTATCTGCTGACTGACTTTTAAATATCTGTGAATTTTCATTTGAAAATTTTCAACAATGTTTTTTTTTTTAAATTATTTTCAAGGTATCTGGTATTTGCAATGGTATTCAATAACCGTTATGTCCTATTATTTTCATAATAAACAATATTAGAATCTGATAAAGAATATGCATACATGAGAGAGGTAGCCTCATTAATAATCTAGCGGCCACAGTATCACTTGGGCACAACAGTATCAACTGGTAAAATTGAGAATAGAAGTCAGTTCACTAATGAACACAAACAGATTAATGTCAGCTATAATCTTAAAACACACAAATCTTTAAACATGCATAACCAGAGGTTATAACTGTTCAATTTCGTCCATGGAAAATCTTGGTGGCACTCCAAATGTGTTGATATAGTTCAAGCCATAAGCCACTTTCTGCCCCATGGCTAAACAGTAGTCTGTATCACATTGAATAATGAAATGAAAAGAAAAGTGGCACGGGGATCCTGAGGGCTGGAGGTCCTGGTTAGGACTATAAAATAAATAAATTAGCAAAATGAAAATTGGAGATGAAAAAAAACAAAATGAAGAGGGACATTAGGAAGATGATCAACTGGACCAGTTGTTGGTAGGACAATGATTGAGACTCAACAAAATGAAAAGATGTAATTGTGACAACAGAAAACTTACAAGAGATCCTTTCCTATTTTCTATCTCGAAATATTCAAACTGGGTAAATCTAATTGAAGCATCACCTATACATTAAATGTGCATTTTTACTTTTTTTTTAATCTTTATTCAGACTCCCTCTTATGATTAAGCATGACCTCACTTTATTGCAAGTACAGTTGAAGTTAATCAAAACATGGAAAGAAAAGTTTGTTAGTTTTATACCGTAGTACAATGGGAATATCTTGGATCTAGTAGAAATGACACAACTAACAACACAAGTTAATTAAATCATCATCTTGTCCCGTAGACTTATAATTCCCATGCTGACTTAAAACATATATGATGAGCAAATGGAGTAATATGAAGATAAGACAATGTTTAAAAGGAAAGATTTCCATTTTGTTTGTCTGTTTGTTTGTTTTTAAACTTGAACCAATAGCATTACTTTAAAAAAAAAGAGCACACCTTAATTATAGACATGTCAGACCAGAAGGCAAAGTCACCAAGTGATCAATTACGGTGAAATCAGCAGGGTGGTATTACAGATTTCGGACTGCCTGTCAACATTTTCACAAAAGCCCGGACTGAATGATTTATATTCACCCAGTGACATGTTTTAGAGACTCCTGAAGAATACATTTTATCAGGAACCCTGCCTCGTGCCCCCGGCCGTTTCTTTTTTTTTAAAAGCCTGGCATTTCAAGATTAATTAATTTGCAACAACAGCATGATTACATGGTTTTTGTTGACTATATATGTTTGGTTCCTTGATTGGACACAGTTGGAGAAGAGTGGAAAAAATTTGTTAAAATTGCTGAAAATCAGATGCTGGGATTTTCGTGACTTGAGCTTGAGGTTGAGGTAAGGCAAGTATAATCATTCTGACAACGGGATTTAGTTTTAGAGACAAAACACATGTCCATGAAACATATTTACCCACCACTGAGAGGTAAACAACAATGTATTAAGGCACCCTGTTGATAATTCTGCGCCGCAGCTGTACATTGCCAGTAAAAGCACCTGCGTTGATGGGTTGAACTACCAACAGGAAAATAAATCCAGCACTAAGTTTTGATAAGCAGCTAAATCAAAGCACACAGCCTCGGGAGCAAATCTGTCCACCTTCGCAAGCCAGATAATCCAGCAGAGTTTAGGTCCAATTCACCAATTGTGGCTGTCTTCACAATTCAAGTCTGGTCCTTGCTGATTATCTGCCAGAGTGTTGATAAGTGTTAGGAATCAACACACGCAATTTTAATATCACCCTCTGGAGTCTATCCATCATGCATGATGTTTTCGACATGAAATATTTTATTATAAATAAAAATTACCAAAAGCCAATAAGAACAAGCGAAATGAGAAAGTAACAATCAAGGTTGAAAGTAAAAACAACACTCAGACATTTGCCACCTGAATCTGTGGAGAAAGGAAGGAAATATTCATAAATAATAATTAGACTGTTTTCCCCTTTTTGGATTTCTGATTCCTCCTAAAACCGTTGAGCGTCCATCAACTCACTCCTTTAGGACTGAAATACTTTTCAGTCTGTCACTTTAGAAAACAACAAAGAAGATAAACTAATATGATCGTAAACTAATGCACACATAATTCCTGACAGTTTACAGTGTTGGCTAACCCTTGTCATTATTTTTCCTTGAAGTCATGTTCTATATTTTATCTTAAACTTTCTGTGACAGCTTAAATCTATGAAACTGGTAAAAAGAAATTGTTCTTTGCAGATGTTCTTTGCAGTATGACATCCCATGCCATGAGATGGTACAGTCAAGAGTGCCATCTCGTGTGTATCGTCCTGAAAATAACATATCTATAATTATTCATAAAATAAAGTGTTTGTGGCTGACAATTTTTTTTTTTTTAAACTGACCTCGAATATAGGTTCATGTAGTAAGCTCAACATCTTATTTCTCTTATATTCATACAATAAACATGAATATGGTTCTGATGTAAATCTTATGGACACAGATTGTACTTGTGTCACAGCTGTCATTGGGCGAGAGGTCAAATTGACCTACAGCATGTTTTTGGATTGTAGAAGGAAACCAATAGTGACATGAGGAGAACATGCAAACTCTATGAAGAAAGGCCCCCTGTTGGAATTGAGCCAGGAACCTGTGAGGCGGGAGAGCTAACCACTACCATAACTACTGTATCTCATTTCAGCTTGTCCATGTCTATTATATTATAACATTATAACACCCTTGAATTAAAAAAATCATTATAAACACAGGGTCCAGTAAATATCTAAAATTTGTTGAGTAGATGATATTGCCCTTTCACATGTTATCAAAGGAGGTGGGATCTTGTTGCTTCATGGCTTGATTCGCAGGGTCAGGCGACACTAACTGATTCCTACTAAGTGCAGCATGAGTAGCAATATAGAGCTGTTAGTTAGCTAACCAGCCATGAGGAGAGGCTATCAGACTGTTTTTCTGCTGGGAGGACAGGAAGTCTAAAAGCGCTATTACAGTCAATAGAAGCACATTCAAGGCCTTTTGAGAGTGTTACGGCTGAGCTAGCAGCTGTGCAGTTGGGCCATCAATGATGACTGGTGTATGTGTATGTTTGGAAGAATGTGAGGGAGGGGAGTGTGTGTGTGTTGAAGGGGGGGGGGGGGGGGGGGGTCTTTTGCCGGGGCTTCGGCCGGGCGTTTTTCTTTCTTT
>CAAKHD010002688.1:0-43782 GCA_901007705.1 Fistularia tabacaria | reverse complement strand
GTGATGGATCTGTTGTGGGGTGGGGTCTTGGTGGCTGCGCTGGGCTGGCGGCGGCCCGGTCGCGCACCTCTTCATTGTCCAGAGCTTCAGCCGGACTGTTATTCAGTTCTTGAATATAACTTGTTTGTTTGGACCATTTGTTGTTTGCTGCTGCTGAGCATTAGCCAAGAAAAGGTAAAATTGTTTGCTCATGAACAATGCCGTCCCTTGGTTGCCAAAGCCTGATGGACGATTACTTTAGTCAGGAGAACTCAGGTAAAAAATGCATTGCAAAGGGTCAACTAAAAACCAATCTGCATGAATCATGGAGGAATGATTGCAAAAACAGGGTGTGGCGCAGGGGGGTTAGAGTGGTCATCCTTGGAACCGAACATTCCCGGTTTGATTCCCGTCTCCCCTTAGCCTATCGAAGTGTTATTGAGCAAGACACTGAACCCCTGACTGCTCCCCTGCCGCTGTTCAGTAGGTGCCTTCTGTAAATTGTTCATCCATGATGAGTACCTGCAGTGGTCGAATTATGCTGATGTTGACCTTGTTTGTGACAATAAAGGTCTGTGTTGCTGTTGTCCTTCAGTGTAAGTATGCATGATTACATTTATTCATTCACTCATTCATTATCTACCACTTATCCTACACATAGGGTCGCACTGAGAAAGGACAAAATAAAGAAAATATATCCAAGAATTTCATTCATCTTTCTGATTTAGGTTAACTCAATCAATATCAACACACAGAGGTTTTTTTAAGCTCTGACTTATAGCATGGTCCACAAAATAACCAGATATTTAGAACACCACCTTTGCCTGACATGGATTTGTGCAATTCCATTCACTATATTCACTATTATGTGACAAGAATTGGTTGTTTGTGATAAGTGGTATGCCTGTGAGTTCTCAATCAATTCTGGTTATAAGCACAATAAGGGAAGATGTTTTGAAGTTGTTTGTCATCCAATACAGCATTTCACTTGGTTTCTCAGATTTTTTTTCGAGTGTTACCATCGTCCTCTTGTCTGTTATCACTTTCAACATTTTTCCAGTGAAAATGAAAGGACCACTGTTTTTTTTCCACTTCTCAACTCTTCTGTCTCCTTGGCTAAAAAATGTCCATACATTAAAAGTGTTTTACTTTTTTGTATGCCTAAACTGAAAATGTATGACATTACTAGTGGACAGAAACTTCTTTCATGACAAGCAACCGGTACATACATGCGTACGCGCAGAAATGCATAAATACATGCATATTTTCATACATGCATACATACATACACAACATATGAGCCTTTCAAAAGGTTTCAAATACAGACTGCCCAAAATTCTTATTTAATGGGGAGGTTCAAACTGTTATTTTGACTAACATAGTACTTCCTTTTTGTAAAGTAATACTGATTTATATATAGTATAGTAATTACTATCAAATTTATTTTAAGGTATATGTAAAGTGCGTGCAAAAATATTAAAATAATCACTTAAGAGTTTGTTTCCAAAAATCCCTGTGTCTCCAGTGAGCTAATAAGAACGCAGTGAGAACAAGCATTGACTAACGAGCCCTCCTGTACCATCCTACCACTTCTTGATGTGCACATGATACTACAGCCTGTCCTCTGTGAACATAGAGATGCTGTTGGACATGCTATTAGACTGCCAATTGTACAGAAGTGAAGGATGTGAGCAAAACATCTAATACTTGTTCTATCAGTAATCAACTCTTTCATCCCTTGAAAGGAAAAAAAAAATCAATTGCACAGCCAATTTTACTGTTGATGCCATGTAGTAAATACACTTACCTTCAACCTCACAGTCTTTCAGTTGGGCAATTACAGGCAGGGTGGAGGAATGGATGGAGTGACTGTGGTTGGGCTGAGAAGCAGAGGGAATAGAGAGTAACCAGACCTGTTTAATTACTGTAGGGTGCAGAAGACTAATGTGAATTCTCTGCCACAACGGTATCAAACATATGGGGGTCATGAGCTGCAATGTTATACCGACAGGGTAAGGATGAGGCCCAGGTGACAACGGCACTCTGGCAGAAAGCCACTTCACGCTTAACAGAGTCCACATATCGCAGACAGTTCCCAACAGGTATGTTAGTCTACCTGTAGCACCACTCATTAATTCAATTGACCACAGACAGAATTAATTTATGGTCCTGCACACCTGCATTTCAGTTTCCCCATCTTTTTCTACTTCTTTTCCTTTCAGCCTCTTCCTTCAGAGGCCACCATGGCAAATCCCCTGCTTCCATCTAACCCTATTCAACCCTATTCCTTTTCTCTCACACCAACTTCATGCCCCCTTTCACTACACCCATTCATCTCTTCCCTTTCTTCTCTAGGCCTCCTCCCTGGCAGTTCCAAATCCAGCATTCTTCTAGCAATATGTTTCATATACCTCCTCTTTAGATGTCAAAACCATCTCAGTCTGGCCTATCTGACCTTATCTCCAAAACATATATCATGTGCTGTCCCTCTGATGAACTCAATCCAATGAATCCTTGTCACTCCCAATAGAATCTTAACATTTTAATCTCTGTTACTTTCAGCTCTCCCTCCTGTCTTTTCCTCAAATATCTCTGTCACTTAACCGTACAACATTGCTGGTTGTTATGCCCCTACAAAATGTTTGTCTTGAGAAAACACAGTTCTATGTGATATTTATTTGTTGCCATAGCAACATGGAAGCAGAGAATGCTGGGAGACAGGAGGTAAATTCAACTTACGGCCATCAGTTACAGTAGTGTCAGTACAGTAACGGCCAGCAGCCCTGCAGTTGGTAAACTATTATCTGTCCCTCTTTGCTAAGGCAATGTCTATGAGTTTTATTTATTCTATAACAAGTTAGGAAACAATTTAAGTTTGTGTGACTATTAAAACTCCTGTGATGTTAGTTGTCGCAAAGTTAGGTTAGCTATATATTTTGCCATTGCTGGATCGCATTCCACCATATTGGCTGTGCCGTTGGGATAGCTATACTATATATAAGATAGTGCTGTGATGTTTTGATTCTTTAAAAATGCAGACATTTTGTTGTTTTGTTTTATAGTTTCACGACATTCCCAGTAAACTTCATGGAAACTAATCATCTGTATCCTGGAGTTTTTTGGGAGTGTTTAAACTGAAATGGAAACATAGCCCATGACATTGAAAAGACAGCAATACAGCTAACAGGAGATAAGAATTGCTGTTCTGCGGAGCTACTCAATATCAAACATAAGCGGCTAACACTACAGCTTCGAATAGCTTCACGCTAGCTTTCTTCTTCTGATATTGAAACCACACTGAGTTTCAGTACTGTCACAACGTAGCAACAGTAAGAGAAAAGGTAGATAACCACTCCGTGTCTGCACGCTCAACGAATAGTCGCTCATCTGGTGCATCATCCAGCTCTTGGATTAGCATTGCCATCACCATGGCAAAGGCAAAAGTGAAGCGCCGCAGGCTAGGGAGTCACATTCAAAAAAGGAAATTAAACTTAAAATGGAGCAAGCACATATTCAAGCCAACCTTGATGCATTAAATGAGGAAAAACAAAAAGATGCTGCCACAGCAGAAGCAAATGCTCTTATGGCCGGCTTACAAGATATGGGCTTTGAAGTGTGCAGCGAGGCAAAAGACCCAATCTTTCAGTCTATAAAAGACCAGCGTACCGCTGCCTATGTGTCAGCTCAGGTTAGCCCTCACAGCAATGGTGCACCTGCTATCATGGAGAACCACAATGCTCTACCAGCACCTCATCTTTCACGTCTTCAATCAAACAAAGTTAACCCTTCATCATTCCACCCACTCACTGTAAGCCTGACCCAAGCTGCTGCTTCTGTTACTATTATGCCTCACCACGTTCCTCAGGCTCCTCAGTCAAGTGGAGCACTGCTACAACAGAACTTCAAACAACATTTCCCATCTCCTGCGCACCCGCCCGTTCTTAGGACACCTTGTGGAGTTATTCTACAACCGATCGAGACTTTGTCAAATATCTTGCCCGCAACGACCTGGTGGCTTCAGGTCTCACCACATATGATGACTAGCTAAAGAGCTATTGGGCCTGGAAAACATCATTCAAAAATGCCATCGCTGATCTAAACCTGTCTGCTACAGAAGAAATAGACCTCCTAACCAAGTATCTGGGGACAGAATCAGCAGAACAGGTAAGAAGAGTAAAAACTGTCAACATCAGGAATCTGCTTGCTGGACTATGTATGGCATGGGAGCGCCTCGACTAATTGAATATCTCGCCAGAGGTCGTCGAACAGGCTTTGTTCAACAAACTGGGAAACTTCCCAAAGATCACAGCGAAGGAGCAGCAGAGACTCCGGGATTTAGCCGACCTGTTGTCAGAGCCTCAAGGTGCCAAGGAAGATGGCTACCTTGCACACGTATCATACTTAGATACCTCCAGAGGAATTAAGCCTATCATTGAGAAACTCCCATATAACATGCAAGAAAAGTGGCTATATCACAGGACAAGATACAAACACAAACATTTTGTCACCTTCCCACCTTTCTTTGTGTTTGTAAAATTCTTAAACACAGAGGTAAAGGCTCGCACAGACCCAGGCTTTAACCTCTTCATGCTAGCTCTGCCAGAGAGAAAGGGCAAATGGGAAAGGCCTGCAAAGACATTTGTATACGTACACAAGACACAAGTCTCAGGTACGGCCAAGTTTGAGCCTAAAGAAAGCAGAGAATGCATTGACCCAAATAAACTTTGCCCCTTGCACAAAAAGCCTCACTGTCTGAAGAGATGCAGAGGCTTCCGTGAAAATAGCATAGGTGACCGCAAACAGCTCTTGAAAGAACACTACATCAGCTTTCGCTGTTGCTCCACAGAACATATTGCAAAGAACTGCATTGCAGAGATAAAATGTACAGTGTGTGAGAGCACTCCCCATGTGACAGCAATTCACCCAAACTCACCTACCTGGGAATCTAAGTCGTCCCCTCCTGCCTCTGAGGAGAGCAGGGAGGAGGACAAAGCGGACAACCAGGAGGTCAAATCAACATGCACGCAAGTATGTGGGAAAGGTCTAAGATACAGAGCATGTGCCAAGATCTGCCTCGTCAGCGTGTCCCCAAATGGACACAGAGAGGAGTCTAAGAGGATGTACGGCATACTGGACGAGCAGAGAAATCGATCTCTTGCACGGTCAGAGTTCTTCGATGTCTTTATAATCTCTGGTTCCTCCTACTCATACACACTCATGACCTTTTTGGGATGTACAGTGACAGCGGGGAGAGAGTCAGTGGTTACACTATGGAGCTAGTAGACAAGAAAGTGAGCATTCCGTTGCCAACACTCCTGGAGTGCAACCAAATTCCCAATGTCCGTGCTGAGATTCCTACCTCGAATGCAGCCTATCATCATCATCACATGAAGTGCATTGCTGACAAAATACCACCTCTTGATGCAAACACCAAGATACTTCTCCTTCCGGGCAGAGATATCTTACGGGTGCAGAAGGTTCGAGAGCAGATAAATGGCCCAGAAGATGCACCGTTTGCTCAAAGGCTTGACCTAGGATGGGTTGTAATCGGTGATGTACGCCTCGGAGGCGCTCACAGACCACTGGAGGTGAGGAGTTATAAGACAGCCATCTTGGAGAATGGTCATGTAAGCTATCTTCAGCCATGTGACAATCAGATCAGAGTGAAAGAGGTGTTTTGTCAAACACCTAAAAATCATCATCATCAAGCATCAGGATGCAAGTTCACCTCTTTGGGAACAGTCCGTCGCCTGCCGTTGCTGTGTATGGTCTGCAATGGACAGCTAAGGAAGCAGAGGCCGACTATGGAAGCGTCGCAAGAAGATTCATCGACCGTAAGTTCTACGTTGACGATGCTTCAAAGTCCTTCAGCACTGAGGGGGAACCTATCAGCATCCTTAGGGCGAGTGCAGCAGGTGCTTGCAGCCTCCAACCTCAGGCAACACAGAAATTGCATCAAACAGACCTGCAGTGATTGAGGCATTCCCATCAGAAGATTGATCCAAGGATGCCAACAGTCTAGATCTCTTTGTTGATAATCTGCCTATCCAACGTAGCCTTGGATTGTCATGTCAACACCTTCATGTTTCAGATCGAAGATGACCAGAAATCGTTCACCTGCAGAGGGGTACTCTCAACTGCTGATAGCCTTTTCATGACCCCCTAGGGTTCCTCACACCCATTAAAGTTCATGGAAGACTGATTTTCAGGGATCTCACCACACAAGCAGAGGATTGGGACTCACCTCTCCCCAAAGACATGTAGATTGAGTGGACCAAATGGAAACAGTCACTCAAAGACCTAGAGGGGTTCCAAATACCACGTTCTTATATGTCTTATACCTCTCCACCACAGATCCGCTAAGAAGAGAACTTTGTGTCTTTGCAGGGTTAACAACGACCGCCATTGGTGCCGATAACCTACAGGGTTTCCAGATGACTGGACAGCTACAGCTAATGTGATCAGGGAGACAGGTAGGACAGTACTTGGTGTGTCGTCTGGAGGGAAAGTAGACAACTAGACCTGGTGGTGGAATGAGGAAGTGCAAGAATGTATTCAGAGAAAGCGGTTAGCAAAGAAGAAGTGGGACACTGAGAAGACTGAAGAGAATACGCAGGAGTACAGGAAGATGTAGCGTGAGGTAAAGATAGAGGTAGGAAAGGCAAAAAAAAGGGCATATGATGACTTGTATGCTCGGTTGGACAGTAAGGAGGGAGAGAATGATTTATACAGGTTGGCTAAAAAGAGAGATAGAGATGGAAAGGATGTACAGCAGGTCTGGGTGATGAAGGTAGAGAGGGAAATGTATTGACAGATGCTGGAAGAGTGATAGGAAGATGGACAGAGTACTTTGAAGAGCTGATGAATGAGGAAAATGAAAGAGAGGGAAGGGTAGAAGAGGTGACTATTGTAGACCACAAAAGTAGCAGAGATTAGTAAAAGCGAAGTGAGGAGGACATTGAAGAGGATGAAGAATGGAAAGGCAGTTGGTCCAGATGATATGCCTGTGGAGGTATGGAAGTGTCTAGGGGAGGCAGCGGTAGAGTTTCTGGCTAGATTATTCAACAGGATCTTAGAGAGAGAGAAGATGCCCGAGGAGTGTAAAAGAAGTGTGATGGTGCCCATTTTTAAGAATAAGGGAGATGTGCAGAGTTGCAGTAACTTTAGAGGGATAAAGTTGATAAGCCATACAATGAAGTTATGGGAAAAGGTAGTGGAAACTAGAATGAGAGCTGAAGTCAGTATTTGTGAGCAGCAGTATGGCTTCATGCCTAGAAAGAGTACTACAAATGCATTATTCGGTTTCAGAATGCTAATAGAGAAGTACAGAGGAGGTCAGAGGAAGCTGCATTGTGTTTTTGTAGACCTAGAAAAAGCATACGACAGGGTGCTAAGAGAAAGTAGTATTGTACTAGTATCTCTAGTATTGTATGAGGAAGTCTGGAGTAACAGAGAAGTATGTTAGACTGGTCCAGGACATGTATGCTGGTTGTGAGATAGTGGTGAAGTGTGCTGCAGGGGAAACAGAGAAGTTCAAGGTGGGGGGGTGACTTCATCAGGGATCAGCTCTGAGCCCCTTCTTGTTTGCAGTGGTGATGGACAGGCTGACAGATGAGGTTAGACAGGAATCTCTATGGACCATGATGTTTGCAGATGGTTCAGTGATCTGTAGTGAGAGCAGGGAACAGGTTGAGGAAAATCTTGAGAGGTGGAGGTTTGCTCTAGAAAGGAGAGGAATGAAGGTTAGTTGCAGCAAGACAGAATATATGTGTGTGAATGAGAGGAACCCGGGTGGAATGGCGAAGGTACAGGGAGTGGACATCAAGAAGTTGAAGGATTTCAGGTTGTTAGGGTCAACAGTCCAGAGCAATGGAGAGTGTGGAAAAGAGATAAAGAAACAGGTTTAAGAAGGTTGTAATGGGTGGAGAAAAGTTTCAGGGGTTCTATGTGATGGAAGAATATCAGGCAGAATGAAAGTAAAGGTGTACAAAACACTGGTGAGACCAGCGATGCTGTATGGTTTGGAGACAGTGGCACTGAACAAAGGACAGGAGGCAGAGCCGGAGGTAGCAAAGATGAAGATGTTGAGGTTCTCTTTTGGAGTGACGAGGATGGATAGGAACAGCAATGAGTCCATCAGGGGGGCAGCACATGTTAGATGTTTTGGAGAGAAGGTCACAGAAGCCAGACTCAGATGGTTTGGTCATGTACAGGGGAGGGATCGGGACTATAGTGGTAGACATGCTGGAATTGGAGATGCCAGGCAGGAGATCTAGAGGAAGATCGAAGAGAAAATTTATGGACGTAGTGAGAGAGGATACGAAGGTAGTTGGCGTGACAGATGAGGATACAGAGAATAGGGTTAGATGGAGAAGGTTGATTCGCTGTGGCAACCCCTGTGGGGAAAACCTGAAAGGAAAAGAAGAAGAAAGAAGAAGTACATAATAGGATCCAGGGAATCCACCAGTCATCTTGTCCCGGTCAATGGAAGTATGTCCCAACACACCTCAATCCAGCTGACATTGGGTCAAGGACCATGGCATCAGCTCTCCTTGGCAGCACAGCATGGCTCAAAGGTTTCTCCGTGATGCATCTTTTCACCCATCTTAGCTTCAGGAGACTTACGATCCTACTGATCCCAACATTGATTCTGAAGTTCTTCCCCAGGTGAAGACAAGCTTCACACATGTTGTCAGAGATGTGGTACACCCACAAGGCTTTGAACACTTCTCCAAGTTCAGCACTCTTGTAAAAGCCATAGCACACCTTATCCACATAGCTCGCTCCTTCACCCACTCCATCCAGAAGGAATGTCAGGGTGGCAAATTTTGTCGTCCTACAGAGGAAGAGCTACTAAGAGCCGAAGTATGCATTGTAAAGAGTGTCCAGAATGAGTGCCATGCCAAAAACCTCAAGTGCATTGACTCAACATCCAATATCCCATCATCCAGCAGTCTGTGGAAATTGCACCCCACCATAGACCAAGACGGACTTCTTAAAGTAGGAGGTCGGATTGGACAATCAAATTTAAGCACGAACGAGACTCATCCTATCATCGTTCCTGGCCGACATCATCTCGCGACCCTGCTTGTGTCTCATTATCACGAATCAGTGAAACACCAAGGAAGACATTTGACCGAAGGCACCATTCGAGCTGCAGGATTCTGGCTGGTGGGAGCCAAACGCAGATGTATCACTTGTAGAAGACTGAGGGGAAAGACTGAACATCAAGTTGCAAGTTGAACAACCTGGCAGCCTTGCCAGCAGAACGGCTACAAGTAGCACCTCCCTTTACCTGTGTAGGCGTCAATGCCACTGGACCATGGGATGTCGTCTCACACCACACAAGAGGAGGAGTCTCTAACTCCAAGCGATGGGCTGTGATATTCTCATGCATGTGTTCAAGGGCAGTTCATATCGAGGTGATTGAGGCAATGAGTGCAATCAGCTTTATCAACGCCTTAAGAAGGTTCTTTGCAGTCAGGGGTCCTGCAAAACAGATACGCTCCGACTGTGGGACTAATTTCATAGGCACCTCTCGCGAGCTGGGGATGGACAAGACTAATCCAGACTTCAATAGTGTAGAGAAGTATCTGAGCACACAGAGCTGCACCTGGGTGTTTAACCCGCCCCACGCATCTCATACGGGAGGCGCATGGGAGCGTATGATTGGCATTGCCCACCATATTTTTGATTGCATGAGGAGGAAGGAGGACTTGAGGAAGTCTCGTCTGACACATGAGGTTCTTATCACACTCATGGCCGAGGTAGCTGCAATCATGAATGCCAGACTGCTCATTCCAGTGTCATATGATCCGGAATCACCTTTCATCCTCACCCCAGCAATGCTCCTGACTCTCAAGACGCTCTCAGCCTCCTCCGCCGTCAGGTAGCTATGATGAAGCAGAGCTCTTAAGAGAAGAGTGGAAGCAGGTTCAAGGCATGGCAGACATATTTTGGAGCAGGTGGAGATGCGAATACCTCAAAACCTTGCAGCTTCAGCACAAATGGCAAAGAAAACGGCCTCAAAGAAGGGGATCCAGTTCTTCTGAAAGACAGTCAACCAAAGAGAAATGATTGGCCTAAAGGCATCATCACAAATACCGTTCCAGGAGAGGATGGATTGGTCCGGAAAGTCGAAGTGGAAGTCATCAAGGATAAAAACAAAAAGACTTTCTCTCGCCCCATCGCAGAAGTAGTTCTGCTTCTTTCTCCAAAGACTGATTCTGTTAATTAATGTGGGCTCTTTGATGACCCAAAGCGTGGAGTGTTATGCCCCTACAAAATGTTTGTTTTTAGAAAACGCACTTCCATGTGATATTTATTTGTTGCCATAGCAACATGGAAGCAGTGAATGCTGGGAGACAGGAGGTAAATTCAACTTATAGTTTCACAAGATTCCCAGTAAACTTCATGGAACCAATCATCTGTATCCTGGAGTTTTTTGGGAGTATTTAAACTGAAATGGAAACATAGCCCATTACACTGATCTAACGACCAACTTGTCCACCTTGCCTTAATTATGGTTCATACTCCTCTAATTGTGGAAATAACAGAATCACTGCCTTACTAGTGTAACACCTTGTTTTAAATCCATCTCAATTCATAATATTCTGCATATTAACTCCTGCAAGGCTTGTTTTTCTTTTCTGCACAAATAAAATTGTCAGGAATGAATAACATTATTCACAGCATCAAGCGTGGCATTTGATTCAATACGACGTGTAGACGTAAAATAGAATGGAACGAAGCCTCAGACGTAGAGCTCTCATTTGTTTGTATAAAAAGCTATTTAATGTAACATGATCCTGAACGTCATTGGGAATCCAAGAATTGTCTTCAGTACTGTGGGACCATACAGCAAGAACGGTTAAATCATGTACAGCTGGCATATGTTCAGCTAAAATGAGCTAATTTTATGACACATCTCGGCTTTAAAATAATTGCCATTTCAAGATATTCCAATTACAATATCAGGAGAGTTTATTTTACAGGTTGTTTATAATTTGTTCTCGTCATTACAAGTAAAATGAGAAGTCCTTTGATTCAAATAAGAAAAACAAGGCATTTACAATCGTCAACTCTTTGCATATGAAGACTTTTTGAGTCATGGCAAATTTTGGTCAACTTCATTTAGTTCAAAGTCATCATCTGTAATTATAATTATTTAATAAATATAACAAATAATTTGCTAATGACAATGGGATAGTTGCCAGTCTTTGACTATTTCTCCAATTAAGCTACCAGCAAGGAAAGAGAACAATGTCTTTTTGGACAGTAATTTCTTATTAGCTCCATGATAACGACAAACCCCTGTGAGGCAATGCATTTGATTAAAACATACAAAACAATAGTATTAACAACATTTTTGAAGACATGAAAGTATGAGTGCATAAATTTTGTGCAGATCGTAAATCCAAACGTTACAACACATTAGTTGCTTAAAATCTGACACCACATCCCAGAATAACATCTGTCAGTACGAAAAGTGTCTAAATTCAGCTGAGCAAATAATGGGCCTGTTCATGAACTTTGACCCGAAATTAACATACTAGCGGATATTTTAAACTTTCCCTCATATTTGCAGGAATGTAAAACTTCAGTTTTGTTCAAATAATGGAGTGTGTTGACGATGTGACTGCTGATCACCAGTCGGCCACTCACATATCTGTCAAAATTGTCTTCGTTCACAGTAAAAATATATTTTTTCATGATTTCATTTTTCATGGTATACTTAAAAACAAAATTTAAAAAATTGACTATCCAAAAAATTAGTAAAAGATGGATTAATCATGGATCATAATAAAGGAATAGCAAATGGATTAAATACATTTTTTGTCAATGTCGGGCTCACTTTTGCCCAAGAAATTGCTTCATCAGAAATTGCGGAAGTAGGCAAAATTCAAAATAATGTCAACCCCTTTTTCATTAGGAGTGTAGATAAAAATGAAATCATTAATATTGTGAGTGCATTTAAGAATAAAAGGTCCACAGACAGCTTTGATTTGGATATGGTGCTGGTAAAGGAGATTATTGACTGCATTGCTACACCCCTCACACACATCTGTACTCAATATTTCCTCACAGGCATTTTTCCAACAAAAATGAAAATCTCAAAAGTAATCACCATTTTCAAAAGTGGAGGTAAAGACAAATTCACGAACTATAGACCAATCTCTCGACGCTCTCAATTTTCAAAAATTCCAGAAAAACTGTTCGACCTAAGGATGAATGAATTCATAGATAAGCACAATATAATTAATGACAGAGAGTTAGGATTCAGGGCAAATAGATCGACCTCCATGGCAGTCATGGAACTGGTGGAGGAAATAACAACCGCAACAGATAATCGAGAATATACAGTGGGTGTTTTTGTAGACCTAAGTAAGGCATTTGATATTAACTTCTATCAAAAATGGAAAGATATGGATTTAGAGGAGTCGCCTATGACTGGCTAAAAAGCCATCCTAGCGGTAGACAGCAATATGTACAAATAAATAATGTCAAATCAGAAAAGCATTTTATAACTCACGGAGTCCCGCAGGGCTCTGTCCTAGGGCCGAAACTCTTTATTATGTATATTAATGATATCTGTAAGGTCCTTAAGAACATGCAATGTATTCTGTGTGCCGACGACACTAGCCTCTACTGTTCCGGACAAAATATTGATGAGCTAATTGACACAGTCAGGAAAGAACTAGAAATACTAAAAAAAATTGTTTGACTATAATTAATTATCAATCAATGTGGATAAAACAAAATATATTATATTTGGTAACAGGAAAATTGATAATCTAACAAAACTAAAAATTAACCAAATGGAGATCGAGAGGGTGTGTCATACCAAATTTTTGTGAGTGTACAGTAATGAAAGCTTAAATTGGAAAACTCATTTAAATTATGTGAAAACAAAAGTATCAAAAATAATTGCCATATTGTGTAAAATTAAAGTAGTTGTGAATCAAAAATCACTCCATTGATTGTATAATTCCCTCATCTTTCCATACCTGAACTATTGTGTGGAATTATGGGGGAATAATTATAAAACTACAATCCAACCCATTTTCATACTGCTAAAAAAAGCAGTCAGAATAATTAATTACGCAGATTATTATGCCCCAACAAACCGATTGTTCATTAAATTAAACATCCTAAAATTAAATGATTTAGTGGAGCTTAACACAGCTGATGCTATGGATTAAGTTCATAACCATGCTCTCCCTCTCTGTATACAAGATAGCTTTAAAACCTAGAGAGACTTGCTACGATCTAAGAGGAATTCATGTTTGTCACAAAAGTAAAACTAGAACAAACACCAAAGCCAGGTGCGTCTCAGTTAGAGGAGTAGATGTCTGGAACAGTTTGGATGATACGATCAAAAACACAAAATCAGTAAAGGCATTCAAACAAAAAATCAAATATAAGGTAATAAGCAGCTACAAAGAACTAGAACAAAATAACACATAAAATATCCTGTAAAGAGCTTCTTCTTTCTTTCTTGTTTTGCTTTTTTTCTCTATTTTTCTTTCTTTTTTTTCCTCTGTGTCATTATGATATAATATTTAATATTATTATGTTCTCATTTTGGTGATTGTTGGGGTTGCCGTGTGCTTGGTACTCTGAATTGTAGTTGAGATGTAACGGGGTTTGGCTTTAATAAGTGTTTCACTTCAGCCAAAACCCTTTCAGTCATTGTTTTGTGTTTTGTAGTTAATTGTGGTTAAACATGTTTGATTCAAGATACTGACTGAATAAATAAATATATAAAATCAAATCAAATGATTGCTTAACACTGTGTTTTTTGATAACAGATAACCATCACTAGAATTGTTACATAGAAAATGAGGAGTATTTCTGAAGACATCTGAAATGAAAAGGAAGCTGTACAGTGGGGGACAAAATTGTGACTCAGCAAGATGTTTTTTTTGTTATTTTAAAGCATCCTCAACAAATTTTCTAAACATTCACTATACTTAACTTTTATAGTGCCATATATTGCTTACTATATGTACCTCTGGGGATATACTATAAATATGAAACAATTACAAAACCAATCTCCATATTACAAAAGAGCGAGCAATTAGGATAATCAGCAGGGTCGATTACTACAGACCCTAAAATTCAGCAATCTGGTGAAGTTACAAACTGCTGAAGTCTAAGGAAATGATAACAAAATGATCTGCCTCCAGATAGTGTCAAGAAGATGCTTCAGGTGCGAGACATTTAATATGATCCAGGAGGAATTTGTATGATTACAAAGACAAAGCCGTGAACAAATGTTGCATACAATTAAAGGCGTAAATCTGTGGAATATTTTCTAAATAGAAATGAAAATATGTAACACACTTAATGTATTTAAAAGTCTATTTAAAGAATTTGTTTCAAAAATATCAAACTGAATTATGAACACCACTGTGCCTGTAAGCTGCCTTTTGCCTTGCACAATTTTTTGTACTTCATTTAAAAAAAAAAAAAAAAGAGTTTAAAACTGTTAAAGTCAGAAAGGGAAGGTGAACAAGCTAAAGTGTCAGCTTACATGCTTTTGGTCAAGGTAAATTTGTTTTGAGGATTTTTAATGAATTACTGTTTCTTGTTTCTTCTTAATACAGGTTTTAATCGTATGTGTATACCTCGTCATTTATTTATGTACGGATTTGATTCAACAAACTCATTAAACTAAACTAAAGCTACTGCCCATTTTGAAGTGTTTGCAAAATTAATGACCACGAGACTCAGCATAGATTCTCAGTGAAAGTTCTACGATGCTACCAATGATGTGTTGCACAACTGTCTTTGCATAAACGATAGAAGGAAAGCAAAGGAAGTATTACATTTGCAGAACTTATAAGGAATTATTATGTCAGTTAAAATGTTTACTTTTTCACCAAACGTAGTTGAGAGTAAGTTAAAAATGAAATAAAATTTCCTTTGTGACTTGATAAGGGATTTAACAGTGATGCTGGCTTTGAGCTTGAAATCCTGATATACTGCATTCCCTTATAAATAAGCATCAGTGAGGTTTGTCATGGCCATGAAAAATGCATGACATAACATCATCTCCTGGATTTTCGATTTCACGTGACTAAACAAATGTATAAATACACCAAGGTACCAGAGATAAAATATTAACCCCAGCCTACTTGCTTTATTTTTTTGTGTGTGTGAAAAGAAAGAAAACACAAAAAAAAAGACACTTCGTGTCTCTGGAAGTGACCACAATATGTGCTAAAGCCAGTGTCTAACAGTGATTGCTTTTCATATTGAAAAACTGGAGTAGTGTGTACCTCAGTTTGCTGGCAAGGCAAACCGAATATTCTAAGGTGCTTAAGCAGAGAAGTGGGACAAATTAAAGAAAATTCAGGACTTTGGTAAGTCAGCACACTACTCGGACCAATTGTTTTAAGCACAGCACCCTAGCATTGATTCCCCTTACTTGAGTGATTTGCTGTTACTGTTTAAATGTCTCTAGAATTTAAGAGAATCAACCTTCTTTGTACCATCTGTGTGACTATGAAAGTCAAGCTATTCTTCCTCTGCTGTATTTTTTATGCAACTGTGTTTGCTACCTCCTATGGTTGACTAGTCATTATAGACATAACATGACTTACCTAATTCAACCAGGGAATTACGTCAAGAGTGATACATTTAAGACTGTCTATAAATGTGATTGACTTGACATCTTATTGACTGTAATCAACTGGTATTTATCCTTTTTTCGTTTGCTCTGCGTGATTCTTTTAGAGGACGATGGTAGATTGGATTGGGACTGAAAAAGCCCATTTATCATGACATCAGCTGCCCAGCAGGCATGGAGACGAGGACACGAGCTGGCAGTGTTGTTGATAGACTGGCAAAGGCCTTGTATTACCACAGCCCCCGGTCGCCCCACTGCCTCCCTGATGAGCCCCTTGCCTGCCATCTTCCCATGCACTCCCTTTCCATTTCACTCCGCATCCAGAGGCTCCCAGTAGTGACAGAGAGGCATTGGGTGGCTGATAGCGAGAGTAATTAAAAGCGCTGATTAGAGTGACGGAAGGAGGACACCCAGGGAGAAAACATGAAAAAAAAGAATGGTCTCTTAAGACCATGAGTGAGATAGAAAATACAACGAGGGAGCAGATATCACATCACATCACTCTTCTAGTTAACAGGGCCAGATTTTTTTGTCCTTAGTCGCTTAAAATGGGACAGAGTCTCAGGGGGAGCACCGTCACACAAGTGCCAGAAACACTGTATATAGTCAAAGAGATGAGCTCTACTGTGATTTTTTCAAGGTAAAGCTGGTAACAAGATAGGTTTTTAAATCCTTTCCCTATCAGACTCTAGCCAAAACAGGAAAACATAATCAGATTTCAATAAGAAAGATAATAAGGTATAGTCGGTTTCCTTTTATATCAAGGTGATCCAAGGAACATGCAAAACGTAAGTGGGTATCCAGATTTAGTCTTAGAAAATGTTCTCCATGTACTAGGAACACTTAAGACCATCTTTACTCACATCGCTTTAACCTTAAACTACCTGAATGGTGATAAAATACACTGATGTAGTTTTGTTCTAAAATCTAATAGTATTACCAGGTTTGACGCAATTCTACACAATACACGTCAATGAGCTTCATTCATGCAAGAACATTTTCAAACCATGTGCTTCTTGTGTAAGACACCTAAGTTGGAACTGATGGGGGCAAGGACAGCTGTAACTTTCTCTTAAACTTCTATTGCACTCAAGCATGAAAAGATGTAAGAGCACTGTCAGTTCTGCCACTCAGCCTTATTTAGTGCTCTTCTTCTCCCATAAAATACTATGTATCCTTGGACATTGTAATTCAGATGTTGAGTATGATCCAGTTTACCATATCCTGATGTAATCACCTCATTGAAGAAAAGAAACAAAAAACAAAAGCAGATAAAATGTCTAAGAAGAAACTCAGGAGTAAAAGGAGAGAGGTTCTCAAATTGCACCGAAATTACTTCACGGCAGCACAATACCTAATTTTAATAGCTAAATACCACTGTAGGTTGCACCAAATGCCTATTGATTTCATTTGGACATTTGCTCTTGCTCGTGTGTTGTCTGTTGAGTTGTTGATATTACATTCAAATGAATTATGTACTTTTGTTTCAATACAAGGATCATGATTATAATCATGATTGCCAATTACCTAACAATAAAATTTATCTAATATCTATAAATATATATTTTAAAATTGACTTTATTTTGTCAAAATGACGAATTAAAAAAAATATACATCAAGGCATATCTTCAGATTTTTCAAAAATCAAGAAGTACCATGTTGTTTTAGCCTCCTCCTGAGAGGGTCAAAGCTTGAATAAACTCAACAAGATCATGCTCAATGCACACAACCTGACACATCCTAGTCACATAAGCATTCAAAGATCATCTTCAGCTTACAACACATTGCATCACTTGAATTAATAGCACATTCTATGCAGCCCTCATATCCTGATAGTGTATGAGTGACAGTGGGTGCTTGGCATCTATATGTGATAACTACAGTGAAAGTTATTCATTATTTATTTGACAGAACGGAAGTGATGCGATATATCAGAATGAAAGTGCTTTGATTATTTATTCTTCAGCTTGGGGGAAAATAAATTAGAAGAGCTCCCAGTACTGCTCAATAGCTATGTTACAGCAACATTAAGTGCTCTTCATAAGTCCTCTTGGCACAAGAGCATCAGAATGCATTTTCAGTGTTTTTACCTGAAACACACGCATCTATTTGCCCTTTGATTCAAACCATGTAAACTATGACTTTGTAGCTAAGCACACAGCACACAATCACAATCTGCAGGGTTTTACAAACGGCCTGAACTTGGCAAGGAAACAAGTTGATAGCATGGACAACCGACATGCATTTAAGAAAAAAAATGCATCAGTTTTTTTTTTTTTACTATGAGACAGATTCAGGTAAGATTGTCCTCAAAAATGTTTCACAGGTGCTAGGGGACCTGCAATAATGCAAACCTATTTCATGATAATTACAGGCATTTTGAAGGACAAAAGAGGATTTTTTGACTGAGTCACAGACTGAGATTAACTGAGTTGTTTGTTTTTTTTGTCAGTGTTTGTATGTCTGTCTGTCTTACTGTTTGTTTTCATTGAATTCATGTACCTCAATTGTGAATAGACCTGATTGGAAAAAATCAGTAAAGCTACTGTTTCAAACTGACAAAAACTAAATGAATATATTTGGAAACTTGTATCATAATTTTATTCAAATCTAATGGCTGAAAGTCATTGTTGATATGGGGTTAGGCAACTTGTTTGTGATCATACCTCCAAAAGAAGTGAAAGGGTAAAAATAAATTGGATCTTTTTATGCTGCTGTCCTCATAAAAAAAACATTTGATTTTAAAAAATCATGGGGAAAATTGCATTTCTGAACTATCACTTCCTAAAAAATAATAATGTCGATATTACTAAAAATCATAACAACAATAATGTGTTATAATTATCATTATCACTGGATGCAACACATATTGAAAATTGCAAATGAATTAACATTGATTTCTGTATTTTACTCAAGAAAGACCTATGGATGTTTTGGATGTTTTGAATCCAGATAAACAGCATATGAAATTACACAGTAGTTTCCAAATCACCACAACAAAGGCATCATTTTATTATTATTTTCTATCATTCAGCAAAGCAGTACCTTACTTATTGTTGATAGCACTGTGGAGCTTACATCTATTCAAAGGCTTTCCCTGACTTTATGTCTCGTTTTAAGTTTCTGAAAAGTTCTGACATGTATGACGGATGCAGACTGATGTAGCCACACAACTTTTGGACCAGTTCCAGAACAACTCCATCCAAGACAGCATGGTTCTAGAAGTAAATTGACCTTGATCACTGCTCCCTCTCTAATGAGTGATGGACTGTCAGAGCAAGAAATTTCCATGGTTGACAGTGAACAAACTGCAATGACAAACCAAGAATTGTATGATCGTGATCCATGTAATTGCTTTAATTATAGTACAGCAACTTCTGTACCATAGTAAAGTCCATCAGGAGCTACTAGGTCAATAAAAAATGGCAGTCTTATATTAACCTTATTTTTAAACATTTAGTAGTGACACTTTTAGAGGGACTACAGATTCAGTGTTAGGGGAGAGAGAAATGACTTTCCTTTGTGTATTGCTCCTTTTTAGCACATGTAACACAACCAATTTCAACTTTTACCCTTTTCCCTGTGTTGGTAAGCAAAATGACATCATCTTCAACTTACAACCAATGACGCAACAATTTTCTCTACAAAAAACAGGCTGGAAAAAAAAACAAAAACAAATCCAAACTGCTCTTGACCATCTGGTGTTGTTTTTGGCTCTGAAAACGTATACATTCCAGTTCATTTTATGGGTTAGCAAATTAACTCTTACACTGAAATTAATTCAAATTTAGCTCTATGGTCAAATACACACCAATGCACCAAGGCATACATAGCAACTGTGTATACAGTAGCCACATTCACAGGAATGAAGGATAATGTTATCAAGCAACAGGTTGTCAAAAATACTCTAGACTTGTTTCGTAGAATGAGTACAAAACACAGCTAAGATAAAAGCCATTTGGCTAAAACATTTTGAATTGAGTGCAGAATTAACAAAAGGCGGTTGCCGGTGTAGATGTCAGTTTTTGTTGTCATTTATACTGTCTTTAATACTGATCTTTCAAGTTAAAGCCTATGCCATTACAGGTGTAAAAGTATGGCTTTGGCCATTGGAAACTTATATTAATATTTTAGCTATGTGTAGCTCTTGAAAAAAAGATCTATCATAATTTTCTTCATCAGTGCATTGGTCAAGAGAATATCATAAGTGGACGATGGTGCCAAAATTGAAATATGCATTAAATGATATTCATTTGAAGAATTGGTCTGCAGAATGTGGTTAGTGGATTTGTTTTACAATATAAATG
Organism: Fistularia tabacaria; assembly: GCA_901007705.1. NCBI lineage: Eukaryota > Metazoa > Chordata > Actinopteri > Syngnathiformes > Fistulariidae > Fistularia > Fistularia tabacaria. Next base: position 23,862 of record CAAKHD010002688.1, on the reverse strand, counting down.
TACTCTGACTGAAGACACCATCTATTTACAGAGGTAATACCATATGATTGAAAAACACTGGACAAACATTTCAACAAAAAGCAAGCTAGCCATGTGTATCTAGCTGATGGGTCTCCGTACACAGGCAGCAGTGAGGCAATTAACTTTGGGCGAACTTAATGTGTTTTATGTTCAAAAACTGAAAGATAATTTGATCCAAACTATACTGAACCTGATTGAGGAATCTCGCCATTTCTCTGGATAGATATTTCTGTTATTTTTATTGGTGGTTTTAGAAAGTGTAAGAATATTCTTTTTTTTTTGTTCTTTTTTGGTTTGTTTTTTCCTTTTTTTCATTTTTGTTTTCCACAAGCAGAATGATTGTCATCAAGAGTAAACACTGCTGAGTCACATATGGGCTTGATCGCAGACAACGAGGACTGTGCATTATGAAGCCGGTTGTTTAATTTAATGCTGAATCCAACCAATTCAGACATTAGCTTTTGCAAATACAGCCCATCTGGGTAAAGACTAGATAATTTCACGTTTGCAATACACGTGTGACAAGGGCTTTAGTTTTCTCGACTCCAGTGACAGCTGTATGAGCCATCTGAGTCACTGAGGCTGAATGTGAAATCATGTCACTGATAGGAGACAATTTGTCTGCTTGTAGATGGTCACCTCTCCTCTTCAAACCATCTATGTTCGCTTGCCAAAATGCATATATTGGTGATATACGGTAATTACCTATTACACTGTAATATTGGTTAACTGCTAAGTCATGACATGATGAGTTTTCCTCCCATTGTTTTGCAATGCCTTTCTGGAATGATATTGTTAAGTAAACTATTGTTTCATCAACAATAAAAGCAATATCACTGTGTGAGTAAATAAAATGTTCTTGGATAAGCACAGTTCATTAGCACAGTTATTTATAGATTCCGATTGCCCTTAATTATCTATAATAGAAAAAAAAAACACAGAGAAGCCAGAAGACATTAATCAATATGTCATTTTGCATTATTCTATTTTAGTGAGATTATGAAAAATGGGATATAATACCATATATGTAGCTAGCCTTGTACATTACATTGGTGAATGGATCTTTAGATTCTTCTGTGTGTTGTGCTGCAATTGATCCATTACTGTCATTATTATAATTATTATTATTTAATTGTCTTTTGCTCTTTGAAGTAAGCATGAGATGCAAATATATCACTGCTATCCATTAAGTCAGAATGACATATTCAGAGCTCTAGTTCAAATCATATAACTGCTTGCATGCATCCAAGGGAAGAAATTACTAACCTTCCTCCAACCCACCCCACCCATTTCTAAAAACATGTTACAAAGTCAAAGTAATGAGTACAGTCTAACAAATGCAATTCGACATGCTCTATTGCATTCATGGCCAGTGGTTATAGACTCTTGATGTTACATGAAGAAAAGTGGCATTTACTGCAGCGAATATTAAATGTCTTTGTTCAGTACAGCATGCCAAGATCCACTAGCTGGAAGAGATAAAGCACAAACACAACAATTCACAGATTAAATGCCATAGAATACAGTTCACCATAAACATAAAAGATGATGTTTTCACACCAAGACAAATATCAAACTGCTTTTTGTCTGATTCAAGGAATAAAGAAAATTAGGTAATCTGTTGAAGAAGATTTTACCCTATTTCATGCAATTAATTAGGGCTGTGTAGCAAAACCTGAGTATAATCAGCTAATTCCTCTATCTGTATCTATCCACATTAGTCATTCAATGTGAATTCAATAAGCAACACCAGCTACTCCTCGAATTCAAAATATACAGTATTACTATATCTCATAGGCACTGCCTCAAATTCAAGATGTACAGTGTTACTCTATCCCATAGGCACAGCAGCAAAAGCTGTATCAGCTGGACTTGTAACATCTTTGTAAAACCTTCTAAAATTGTGTGCAACTACACAAAGATACATTTAGTTAAGGGAATATTTGACTGTTTCCTGTCCTGTATGGTCTGCAATTCAGGACGTTATTTGATTTTTTTTTTTTTTTTTTTACGGCCCCCCAAAGGATATTTCTGTCACTTTCCACAGGTGTTATTATACAGATGTGATTTCAAATCATAAGATGTAATAGGGTATTTGATACAGTTAAAAAAGGGGTTTCACATCCTACTGTTTTCAAAGATTAAGAGAATGAAATAGCACTTTGATCAGCTTCGAAATGGTATATAATGAAACGTAATTCAAAGTTTTCAGCGACCGAATGTTTTAAGTACATATATCTTTTGAGATATGCAGTCCTTGCCACAGGAATCAAATCAAAAAGAAAGATAAAGTTCAAGAGTTCAAAATTAATTGATTTCACAGCTTATTGTAGACGCATTTCTTCTGGCCATATTCTTTGCCACAGAGGTACATATCTCTACCTGCCCAACCCTCTTCTTGCTGATTATACACTGCCAGATATACTGTAAGTATAACAGCATGATGCTACCTACAAAGTATGTGACTGTCATTTTCTTTGATTACACTGTGGATTGTTCTCGACTGTGTTGTTGAAGAGCAGTTGTCACAGAACATCCACATCCTCCTTGGTTATACATTGTTGCGTGACAGGATAAATATCTGATCAATCTGTATCATCAGCTACCCTTCATAAACACATTGTAAGAACACAGAAAAATAAGGATTCAGTATGTTGATGGGGATCTAGAAAAATAGGCTGCAAGAAGGTTTAAAAGAAAAAAAATTATTTGAGCAAGATATACCACGACTCTACTGTGAAATATACCCAAAAGGCACGTAAAAATAAAGGTAATGCTAAAGGGAATAGCTTCTTCTAGTGCTAAGGAAGTTAAATATAGGTTACCAACCACTGCTAACTCTGTAATCGTAATCAGCAACATTAAACTTTTGTCAAGAAATTGGACATAAAAACAGGCATGTCTCATTAAGAAAAAAACAATCATTTAAAAATTGAATAAACTATGTCCATTAAAGATATTCTAAACATATAATATGGCATATGACAAAAGCTTGACACTACCTACAACCTACTTTGAAGATTTTTTTAAACTCCCTGTATGCTGAACTTCAGTTTTGAAAGAGAGTGATGCACAGTTTATGTGATGGCAGCATGACATACAGAGGAGACGGTGTCTACTTAGTTTTCCAAATAAACAGAAGATAAGGCTCTCTAAGGATAGAGAAATAGTGTGTACATATATAAATATATCTTCTTTAAGAGCATGGCCACTGTCTGTCTACGCCCGAGGCAGCTGTCAAAGATATACAGGTGTTGTGAGTTCAGTGTGATCACTGGATGCTGGATGCTGTTTTCCCACTCCCCCCTTTATAATATACGTTTTCCTAAGATCGGTATATTTTCTTATCTAATAGGAATTTTCACAACCACAAATTCTAGTAAGAATATTTTTTTCTTTCCACACAAAATGGCTGGTGTGACTGCATGTTAAATATAAAGAATTGAAAGTTAAAATCAGATTTTTTTTTCTGATTTTTATTGCTTCTTTTCACATCTGCGGCAGTGGTGTTATAGTATCAATTTTATGAAGGTCCAGATACTGAACCTGTGAGACAAAATGGGTGATGTGACTGCATGTTAAATGCAAATAATAAAAAGTTAAAATCAGCATTTTTTTCACATTTTTATTGCCTCTTTTTATATTTACTGCACTGGTGTTATTGCATTCATTTCACTAAGGTCCAGATACAGAACCACAAGCATCTGTTTAGTTTTTCTCTGAATGGATAAGACCTCTGCATTGAGTTCCATGATACATTACAGAATGTTATGGAAAAACACGTCATGAATGGTCAAGCACATTATGTTTGCTGACTGGGTATTTTTACCTGCAGCACTGAGATCTATCCCATGGATGCACATACCCACAAGGGACAGTATAGCAACTTCAGGTGATTAGAATAAAAGTACCCCGCTATAACATCCAAGAGTCTTGGTCTTAAGCCATCAGGCTACATAATTGAGGAGGCATGACATTTCCAGAAAGGGCTGCTATTGAAGTACATGTCCTTTATCTTCCAAAACAAGAAAGCATGTTCAGTGTTTGATTGTTTATTTTTGTATTTATTTTCCCCTTAATCGCCTTGAACATCATAATATGCTGTGAAAGGACACTGCTGTCCGCTGAATAATGGCAGGCAGAAGACAGTGGAAAAAGACAGGAAATTAGTCAGCTAGTAGATAATAAATTAATTCCTAGTTCTGAGAATGGAATGACTTATCAAACAGTGCTGTAGTCCTTAACTACAGAAAAAAGTGTGACCCTTAATTACAAGACTATAATATTGCAGAAAAAGAAATACTTATGTTAGAATTGTTGTCAATGGTTGCTAACATTTTAATTGCAAACAAACTAATTGCCAACTCCATAATTCAACAAATCAACAAATTTCCATCTCTTTATTCATGTGCTTAAAAACAGAGGTGACTGTATTTTTGCAGTTGCTGCAAAGGAGCCTCCTGTTCATTCAGATCTGCTGAATCTTTGGTTTGTTCATTTATTCATTTGTTTATTTTATCATATCATTTATTTCTATTTATTTTAAAAGACTGATGATTTACATTTCTTTAGGTTGGTCTTTTAATAAGTTCAGCCTCTCCTTTAGAATACCATCTGACCCAAACTGTGTTGCTCAATGGAATTTATAGTTCATCTGCATGTGGATAACTATATCTACACTAGAATTTGAATAAAGCTGCCACCTTATCATAGTAGAGCGTTTTGTGTGTCCCGCTGATCCCCAGGAGCTATGTTGTCAGAGGCTTTATGCCCCTGGTAGGGTCACGCAAGGCAAACAGGTCCTGGGGGAGGGACCAGACAAATCGTGGCTCAAGAATACCCCTAAATGATAAAAAAAGACAAATTAATCTGTTTTTTCCACGGGGTACCAGGGCTGGAACCAGGCTTCTAAAAAGGGTTTGGACTCTTTTCCACTCTGGAGTTGTGACCAGTGAGAGGCAGCAGGCAGGTATGGGGATATTGATTGCCCATGTCTTGGCACCTGCATGTTGGGGTTCAAATCAGGGAACAAGAGGGTAGCCTCCCTCCACCTTCAGGTTGGGGGACGGGCTCTGAATGTTGTGTGTGCCTATGCACCCAACACCGGTTCAAACTAACCACCCTTTGTAGGGTCTCTAGAGGGGCTTCGAAAGAACACTCCTGTTGGGTACTCCCTTGTCTTACGGGGGCACTTCAACAATTCGCAGTGACAGCGAGACCTGAAAAGGCATGATTGGGAGGAAAGGTCCCCCTGATCTGAGTCCAACCGGTGTCCTACACTCATCATGGACTGTCCAAAAGAACACCATGTTCAGACATAAAGTCATGCACATGTTCACCTGGCACCAGCACACCTGAGGCCGCAGTTCAATAAACAAATTTGTGGCTCTATCATTGGACTTGAGGCCACATGTTATAGACACTCAGATGAAGAAAGGGAGGAGCTGTCAACTGATCACCAATGGGTGGAGTGCCGACTCCGGATCGGGGAGGAGATCCTACCCCAAACTGAGAAGTTCAAGTACCTCAGGGTCTTGTTCACAAGTGAGGGACGGATGGAACAGGAGATCAACGGGAAAAATCACTGCAGCGTCACCAATGATGCAGACTCTGCACTAGTCTGTGCTGGTGGAGAAGGAGCTGAGCCAAAAGGCGAAGCTCTCAATTAACCGGTCTATCAACCTTCCTACCCTCACCTATGGTCACAAGCTGTGCATTGTCTCTAGACTGGCCTTGGAATGCCTCGGGATACCCCCGGAAGAGCTGGTCCAAGTGGCCGAGAAGAGGACCGAGCCTCTCTGCTTGGGCGAACCAACCCCAGATAAGCGATAAACAATGGATGGTTGGATGCATGGATATTTGAATGGGTTGATTGAAAAGTCCATCAAGGTATCAGAAATTCATGAAAACAGCCAGATGGATGGACCCCTGAATCAAAGAGCTGGACAATGTGGCCAGTAAAGGGAAGTCTGCCTTGCTTCAGCTGCAGCCCCCATGACCCAACCTCAGATCAGTGCCAGAAAAATGGATGGAATGAATGGACACTGATGATCTTGTTGCAACGTTAAACGTTTCTTGAGTTTTCAACATGATTAAGTATAAACTCAGAGCTGACAGATGAACAAAAAACGGTGGTTCACAAGGTCAAATGGGGAGAGAAAAATGAAGAGCATACATATCTTCTTCAGCCTTCTGATATGAAATAAATTCCACCACCTCCCCTGAACAAAATTGGTTTAAAAGCAGGAATCACTGTGCAGGATCCAAATGTAAAGGTATTGAGTTAAGTAAGGCTTTTGCTGCAGTTACTAGGATATCAAGGTCCTTGTACTACTTCAGTAATAAGATATTATAAATAGCATCATGTCATCTTATTACTTGATATTATGTGTGACACATTGTTACTTCATAGTAATCATAATGTTTTTCTTTTATGTAAACGTTTTAATGAAGCTTATCTGACAGGATGAAAATATAAAAACAATCCAAGAGCTAAAGTGAATAACTAGTCAAAGTTCGTAGAAAAGTATCCAAATAACTAAGCAAAATTTTATTCTGAAGTGATTTTAAGGATGATCTTTAATCTCCATAAAACTCTACTGTTACATTTTAAATGTTGGGACCTGGCAACGGCCACTGCTTGACGAGCGGCAGCCGTGCAGCAGTGAACTCCAGCAGGTGCGAGTCATTAAGCCTCGTCGGGCCAAGAATAAGAGGAGCCCTTTGGAGCCGTCTAAGTCGATACAGTACGTGGCGGTAATGCACCGTAAATGTGATGCCAACCGCCAAAAGAAATCAACTAACAGAAGAAGAAGCCCTTCGAGGCCAGATTTGTTGCATTGCACACCCTACCTCATGCCCCTCCCTCATGTCTTGCCCTTCCTTGCAAGGTTCGAGGTGTCGCTGTTCCTCGCTAGGTTCGAGGTTTCTCCCCTTCCTCGCAATCCTCACTCCTGGGTCCAGAGTCCTACGTCTCGCCGGTTGCCTCCGTGAGTCCTCCCTTTGAGTTCCCTTGCATCTTCGAGTCGCCTTCAAGTTCCAGCGCCATCCTGCCTGGATGCCAGCGCCGTCCTGCCTGACCTCCAAGGGTCAATCTTGCCTCTTGGACTTCCCCCAGCTCCAGAGACAACCCGGACCCAGCACAGCCTTCACTACTTCAATAAATTCCTTAACGCCTTATCTACTGTCACGGAGTGTCTGCATTTGGGTCAGATTTATTTCTGACTAGATATAAGAGATTAGCATAGATCTATTGAAAAACCTAGAAGGGGAGCACAGTCGTATGTTGAGGATATTTATAATGTGACGTTATATTTCTTATTTTACACTGATGGGTTTATCATATTTTTATTGACTTACATACACTGGGGAAAATCTATGAAAAAAAAAAACTCAATGATGCAACCATGTGTGAAAATACACTGGCATGTACAAAAAAACGCCTGGGATGATTGTGAATACTTTCAAATGATTTGCACATTTAGATTTTCTTTTTTCCAGGACACTTTGGTAAATAAGGTGACTTTTTTGAATGTATGCAAGACTGCAAAACCAACATTCCCCTCATATAATTACTTTGATCTCCCTTGTTATCATCACTAGTGTCTACTGGGATCACATTAAATAACGGAACATTAAAACTTGAATGAAACAACCTCCAGACCAGGTAACCACTCAATGAGACAAAGCGATGGATTAACGTCACCAGCGACTGTGCTGCAATAATTGACTCTCCACTGCTGGGCTCTGCAGATGTTTGTTTGTTTTTTTTTTTCGCTTCCACATTCAACAAGCGCTGACATTGACGCTAAGCTCCCTTCTAGACGCAAGCCACGACCGCCAAAGCATCACTAACAGGATAGACTCAGCTGAAGGGCATCGAAAATAAGCATTTCAATATATTCTCCAAAAGATCTTTTCTATTGCACTGCACCTTTTTTTTTTTATTGCATTCGAATGATCCAAAAGGTCATGAGTGACTTTGATTCATCCCTATTGATTTTTATACTCTCACTGCAGACAGTAAGCCTGTATAGTTAGGCATGACTGGAGGCACAAAAAGTACCTTCAGTCTATAAGTTTGACATTAAGTTCTACTAGCCAGTTATGGAGGTGGAGCATTTCACAATATTAAAATGAGGAAACAGCTGACAGGCACAGCTGCTCAAGATGGAGTCTGACAAGAGTTATTTCACCTTAAAAATAAACAATCTATTTTATAGCAAACATTGAGCTAAGCAAATGTCTACCAGCAATAGGTCAGATTAGAGTTGAAAGGACATGGTTTTGCTTATCTCATATAATGGCAGCTATGTCCATGAGATTGATAACTAGGGTGATAGATTTCAGTTACAACATATATACAATTTAAAAGTAATTCTTCCACCATGGTGGTAGTCAACATGACCACATTTGTGATTTGTCCTCAAGTTAAAATTGGATTTGGGAATCCAGCAAAGCAAATTCACTTTGAGTTCAGCACAAGATCAGGTCAATATTGAGAATGAAGCAAGTAAAGAACATTTGGTTAATTGTGAGAATAGAAATACATTCAAGTTAAAATGCTGCAATTGCTAATTTAAAACATTTTTACCCACATATATACTGTACCTAATGGACTTCTACAATACTAACTTTATTAGAAAAAAAACAAACAAAATATCCATCCATCCCTCGCCCACCGCTTATCCTGCATTCAGGGTCGCGGGGGATGCTGGGGCCTATCCCAGCTGTCATTGGGCGAGAGGCGGGGTACACCCTTGACTGGTCCCCAGTCAATCGCAGGGCCCCATATACAGACAAACAACCTTTCACTCACTCACTGCCTCATTCAGGGCAAATTTTCCAGTTTTTTTGCAATTAACCTGCTGTATGTTTTTGGACTGGTGGAGGAAACTGAAGAACCCGGAGGAAACCCACACAGGCACGGGGAGAACATGCAAATTCCACACAGAAAGGTCCCCTGTCAGAATCAAACCAGGGTCTTTTGTGCTGTGAGGCCAAAGTGCCAACCACTGTGCCACCATGCAGCCCTCCAAACTAAATATTAAAAGAAAAAAATCTAAATTACTGATGGTAAATAGTTAGTCAAAAAAGCAAAAGCAAAACAATAAAAAATTGTTGAAAACAATATAAAACAATAAATCCAAGCATGCAATGGCAATTAAAAAAAAAACATATCACTGTGATATTATTACGATCTGTCTTGTTTACTAACATCATTTTGTCAAATTTGAATGGTATCATTTGACTACTTTCTTGGTAGTGTGTGATTTGCTGTTTGATAATATGTCTATGTGTTCTTTTAAAAGTGTTATCTTTTACTTGTTATTTTTGATCAATGCAATTCAGTAAGATTAAGAGGGCTTCCATATCTAAATGCAGATATGAGCGTTTTACATAACTTTTTATTTCTGAAATTTTAAATTGATTAGTAATCACTAAATCTTTCCAGACCAGGTCTTTCAAATCCAATTTGATACCACATCTCTTCCATCTTAGTGAACTGCTCGGCCCTGGTTGGCAAAATTGCTCTTGTTTCATTCAAAACGAATGCTGGCAGGATTAGTCACTTAGTGGATTGGTGGGGTTGTACCCTGAAGCAGCAGTTCCCAAATACAGATAAATGAGTTGTTTTACTCCATGCAACAGTTTGCAGGGGTTTGTATGTACCACAAGTGATTTGCATCTATTTATGATCAATATTGAACACTCAAACTTAAAATAAAACCCTGCAGGGGCTGCTGCAATGTTTTAATGTCAAACTGGGTGCAGTTTGCAATGATGGCAACTCTTTCTTAAAGCACTTTTTTTTTTCCAAATATTCATGTGTTCTAAGCTATAACTGATGAATTATCTGAGGCTCCGTCAGTTCAACTGATGCTGCATTACAAAAGTAAACTTTCCAGTTGGTTAACCTACTCCCAAATCTCTGAGATGTATTTGGTTAACCTACTCCCATATCTCAGAGATATTTGTATGTCTAAATAAATGGGGCTTTGGGCTGCTAAATATACAGTATTTCATTTTCCAGTAGCATGTGTTTAAAATTTCACCAATTCAATATTTTTTTTATTGTATCGAAACTCCTTGAGCTGCCACCTTATCGTGGTGGAAGGGTTTTCGCATCCCAGTGATCCTGGGAGCTATGTTGCCGGGGGTTTTATGCCCCTGGAAGGATCCCAGGTGAGGGACCAGACAAAGCGCGGCACAGAAGACCCTCATGGTGGAAAACAACTTTGGACCTAGTTTTCTTCTGCCTGGACACCTCCCCCCCCCGGAGGCAGGCCTGGGGGTGGGGCTCGATGGCGAGGGGGCCGGGCCTGCACCCATGTAGCTCGGCCGGGAACAGCTCGAAGAGACGACAGGGATCCCCTTTCCATTGGGCTCACCACCCACAGGAAGGGCCAAGGGACTCAGGTGCAGTGTGACCCGGGCGGTGGCTGGAGCTGGGGACCTTGCCGGTCCGACCCTCAGCTGCAGAAGCTGGCTCTAGGGACATGGAATGTCACCTCTCTGGTGGGGAAGGACACAGGCGCGAGGCTGAGAGATTCCGACTCGATATAGTCTGACTCACCTCCACACACAGCGTAGGGTCTGGAACGAGGCCTCTTGAGAGGGGCTGGACTCGTTTCTACTCTGGAGTTGCCTCCGGGGAAAGACGCTGGGCAGGGGTGGGCGTATTGATTGCCCCCCCGACTCAGCACCTGTACCTTGGGTTTCAACCTGGTGGACGAGAGGGTAGCCTCCCTCCGCCTTCAGGTGGCGGGACGGGTTCTGACTATCGTTTGTGGCTATGCAGCAAAAAGCAGTTAAGTTTGCCTACCCTTCTTGGGGTCCCAAGGGGGGCTGCTAGAGAGAGCTCCTTCTGGGGACTCCCTCGTTCTACTGGAAGACTTCAACGCTCATGTGGGCAATGGTAGTGCAGCTTGGAGGGGCATGATTGGGAGGAACGGCCCCCCAGATCTGAACCCGAGTGGTGTTTTGTTATTGGACTTCTGTGCTTGTTACGGATTGTCCATATCAAACACCATATCCAGGCAGAAAGGTGTCTATATGTGCACTTGGCACCAACGCACCTTAGGCTACAGTTCTTTGATCGACCTTGTGGTCGTATCGTTGGATTTGCAGCCGCATGTCCTGGACACTCGGGTGAAGAGAGGGGCAGAACTGTCAGCTGATCACCACCTGTTGGTGAGTTGGCTCCGATGGTGGGGGAGGATGCCGGTCAGACCTGGCAGACCCAAACGTAACGTGACGGTCTGCTGGGAACGTCTGGCAGAGTCCCCTGTCAGAAGGAGTTTCAACTGCCAACTCTAGCAGAGCTACAACCACATCCTGAGGAAGGTGGGGGACATTGAGTCTGAATGGGCCACGTTCCACGCTTCCATTGTCGAGGCAGCATAACAGAGCTGTGCCTGGTCGGCGCTCGTCGGGACGGCAACCCTCGGACCCGCTGGTGGACCCCTGTGGTGAGGGATGCTGTCAAACTGAAGAAGGAATCCTATCAGGCCTTTTTGGTCTGTGGGACTCTGGAGGCAGCTGACAGGTAATGGCAGGCCAAGCGTCATGCAGCTTTGGTGGTCGCCGAAGCAAAAACTCTGCCACGGGAGGAGTTCGGGGAGACAATGGAGAACGACTTCCGGGGGGCTTCAAAGAGATTCTGGTCTACCATGCGGCTACTCAGGAAGGGAAAGCAGTGCTCCCTCAACACTGTGTACAGTGGGAGCAGGGCACTGCTGACCTCAACGCAAGACGTTGTAGATCGGTGGCAGGAATACTTCTCAGACCTCCTCACTCCCATCGTAACACCTTCCAATGATAAAGCAGAGCCGGGGGACTCCGGAGACGGTCCGCCTCATTCCGGGGCTGAAGTTACTGAAGTAGTCAAAAAGCTTTTCATTAGCGGGGCCCTGGTGGTGAATGAGGTCCAGCTCTATACCCTCAGCAGGATTCTCGAGGGGGCATTGGAGTTTGCCCAACCAGTCTGCATGTGTTTTGTGGATCTGGAGAAGGCATTCAACCGAGTCCCACAGGCAATCCTGTGGGGGGTGCTCCGGGATTATGGGGTACCAAACCCCGTTATATGGGCTGCTCGGTCCCTGTATGCCTGGTGTCCGAGCTTGGTCCGCATTGCCAGTTGCAAGTCGGACCCAGTTCTGGTGAGAGTTGGACACAGCCAGGGCTGCCCTTTGTCAATGATTCTGTTCATAACTTTCATGGAAAGAATTTTCTAGGTGTAGCCAGGGCGTCGAGGGGATCTGGTTTGGTGTCCACAGCCTTCATCAGGTCATGATCTCCAGCTCTCGCTGGAGCGGTTCACAGCCGAGGGTGAAGCGGCCGTAATGAGGATCACACCTCCAATTCCGAGACCATGGTGCTCGACCGGAAACGGGTGGAGTGCCCAGTTGGGGAGGAGGTCCTGCCCAAAGTGGAGGTTTTTAAGTATCTCAGGGTCTTTTTCATGAGCAAGGGAAGGATGGAGCAAGATATCGACAGGCGGATCGGCACAGCTTCTGCAGTGATGCGGACTCTGTACCAGTCTGCTTTGGTCAATTTACCAGTTGATCTACGTTCCTACCCTCACCTATCGTTACAAGCTGTGGGTAGTGAATGAAAGAACGATACCGCGAATACAAGCGTCGGAAATGAGTTTTCTCCACTGGGTTGCCAGACTCTCCCTTAGAGATAAGGGGAGAAGTTCGGCCATCCAGGAGGAACTCACAGTAGAGTCACTGCTCCTCCGCATAGAGAGGAGCCAGATGAGGTGGCTTGAGCATTTGGTCAGGGTGCCTCCTGGATGCCGCCCAGGGGAGGTATTCTGGGCATGTCCATCTGAGAGGAGAACACGGGGAAGACCCAGGACACGCTGGAGAGACTCTGTCTCTAAGCTGGCCTAGGAGCGCCTTGGGTTCCCCCCAGAAGAGCTGGACCATGTGGCTGGGGAGAGGGAAGTCTGGGCCTCCCTGCTCCGGCTCCTACCCCTGGGACCCGACTTCGGATAAGCGGAAGAAGATGGATGGATATCGAAAAGCACTGAAGCTATGACACCAATTTGCAATTCGTTTTTTTACATACACAAAAAAAAAAAAGATCTTCAATCAGAGGTTAAAGAGGCAGCAAGTGACATGAAAAAAAAACATGAAGACAGATTTCTTAAATGTGCAGTTTGTTTTATGGTATGAATGACTTCAGAAACACATTGAGTGGACAATATAAGGCATTCTGGGAGAACGTTTACATGAATGGGGGAATGTACATACCCAAAGTGTTCGTCCAATCAGTGGCAGCAATTGCCGGGCCAGTCCCAAATGAGGTCAAAACTACTTTTATTTAACTAATAATTATAACAATATTTGATAACAATATGATAAAACCCTTTCTGATGGAGCAAATGTACAAATCACAACAAGCTTTGAGATGAAATTGCTTCAGTTCAGCGGAAACCTGAAGTATGTAACTTTTTAGTTCATGAAGAAAAAAAGGTTGCTCCTCCGCAAGCATAACGGCATTTTTCTTTAACTGTTCCTTTAAATAGGTTAGACAAGAATACTGATTTTTTTACAGTGAACAAGTAAGAGTTGCGCTCCTGTGTCAGATTCAGTATCAAAATTGAGAATTCAGCTATTTGATTCTCATATTATATAACCCAAAAAGAAAGGATATCTAGGGAAGGGTCACGAATACTATTCAAATATTGTATTTTGTATGTTTTATGCTGTTTGCAACTTATCAATTTTGCTTTCTGGATGAGAAGCATGATTCTTTACCTGTAAAGGCTGCTTTCACAATGCTCCAGCTTGTTTGACAATTGTCAGGCTCTGCTTCGGTCACCTGCAGGAGGAAAACACAGATTGGGCATGATTCCTGATGAAAATGTGAGAAGCACCGAAGGCAAAGTGAGTGCATTGATATGCAGCTGGAGGTCTGACCAAGCCCCTCTTCCCCACACCTTGACGTTGACCTTACGACCTCACACTGAGAATCATTTGGCAGCTCATCTGACCTCTGGCAATATATGTGCATGGAGTGATGCATTTCCACACAGGCGCACACAGCAACGTATTTCCATGCCTTCAGACTACAACAAACTGACTTAGATTCATTTTCTGATGGTTGACTGACCTTCAAATCATTTTCAACAAACCCTAAAAAGGACAACATTCACTCAGGTGCAGTTTTGTTTGTTCTATCTATTTTAATACAAAAAGCAAATCTAGATCAACCTGTGTTTCAATAGATTTGTCCCCGCCACATTTAGAATACCTTGTAAATCTTGCCATAAACACACCTACATCAATAAATGAATTAGCCCTGCTAGAATGATGGATATATTGTTTTACCTTTTCTATCATTCCAACTGTATACTGTTTGCATTGTATTCACAAATCATTAGAAATGGTATTTCTATGGTTCACAGTAGTTTCCTGTTCCTTTTTTGTTTTTAAGAATTCTGAGAACAGCATCTGAGAACAGCCATTATGATAGAATTTTTAATAATAATTACTTAAGCTGATTAAGACATTTGTTAATAAGTGATAAGTCCTCTTTGCCTTCAGACTGCTTCCTTCAGGGAATGCCACAGAATATTATCTAATTCCATCCAACCCTATTCTCTGCATCTTCTTCTCTCACACCAATTTACTTCATGTCCCCTTTCACGCCGCCATCCATTCATTTCCTCTGAGGTCTTCCTCAACGCCTCCTGCATGGTAGCTCCAACATCCGTATCCTTCAACCAATATGTTCACTATCTCTCCACTGTGCATGGTCAAACCATCTCAGTCTGACTTTATCTCCATCTAACATGAGCTGTCTTGTCCCTCTGATGGACTTATTCCTGATCCTATCCATCCTTATCATCCCAGAAGAGAACCTCAACATCTTCATCTCTGCTACACCTAGCTTCCCTGATAAAGTCTCTCCTCCGCATTGAACTCCTCTAACACACCTACTGTACCCCTCACCACCCTTACAGTAGTCATACATGTCCTGCACCAGTCTTAACATATTTCTCTACCCCCGGCACCCGGTTACATATCTTTTCTAGATCTTCAAAGGCACAATGCAGCATCCTTCTCTTTACTTCTCAATCAAGATTCTAAAAGTAAATACTGCATCTGTAGTACTCTTTCTTTGCCTGAAACTACACTGCCATACCCAAATACTCACCTCTGCTCTCAGTCTAGTTTCCAATACTCTGTCCCATAACTTCATTGTATGGCGCATCAACTTTATTCCTCTATAGTTACTTTACTCAGCTCTGCTACTTTGTAATCTGAAATGGTCATCTCTTCTACTCTTTGTACGCTCTCATTCTCCTCATTCATCAACTCCACAAAGCATTATTGGTATCTTCCCATCACACTTCCGATACATTTCCCTCTCTATACTTAATCACACTGACCTGTTGCATCTCCTTCCCATCTCTATCTGCCTGTTTAAGCAACCTCTATAAAATGTCTCTCTCATCCCTCCTTCATGTCCAACCAAGCATACAAGTCATTGTACAACCTTTATTTGGCCTTCGCAATCTCTACCTTCCTGTGCGGCATCTCCCTGTACTCCTGTCTACTCTCTTCAGTCCCCTGTGTCCCACCAATTCTTACCAAACCTTTCTCCACATTAACTCCAGAACTTTCTCATTGCACCACCAACTGTGTTTATCCACTGTACTTTCCTTACAGATTACACTCCAAGTACTCGACTATCTTTCTCCCTGATCAGATTAGCTGCGGTTGTCCAGTTATCTGGAAGCTCTTCCTAACCACCCATAGCCTGCCTCAACTCCTCCCTGAAAACTACTCAACACTTCTCTTTTCAGCTTCTACCACTTTGTCCTCTGCCCTGCCTTTGTCCTCTTCATCTTGTTTATTACCAGATTCACCTAGCACACCATCATTATATCCTCTCTACAATCTCACCTACCACTACATTGCAGTCTCTAATTCTCTTCAGATGACATTGTCGATGGAAGATGTGGTCCACCTGTGTGCTCCTATCTGCCCTCTTATGAGCTACCCACTATCTCTGTCTCTTCTGTAAGAAAGTATTCACTTCAGCCATCTTCATCCTTTCTGCAAAGTGTACCACCACCTGCCCCTCTGCATTCCTATCCTGAATACCACACTTGCTATCACCTCTTCATCACCTCTGCTGCTTGAACCAACATTTCTACTGAGGTCTGCGCCAATTACGGATCTCACCTCTGGGGATATTCTGCATCACTTCGTCTAATTGACTCCAGAATTTCTCCTTCACTTCTAACTCATATTCTACCTCTGGGGCATACACACGAACAACATTGAACATTACACCTTAAAATTCTAGCATTAGAATGATCATTCTATCTGACACACTTTTACATCCAGACAATTTAATAAACTCTTCTTCCAGAATAACTCCTGCCCCATTTCCCTTCCTATCTTTACCACAATAGAACAACTTCAACGCTATGGTCCTTAAATTCAAAGGATCTAGCCATGCGACCTTTCCGGCTGGTCTTCTGAACACACAGAACATCCATTCTTAATTGCATCACGCCAACCATCTCGATAGCTTTTTTGTGAGTCCGAACATTCGAAGACCCGACTCTCAGTCCTAGACTCTTGCCTTTCCTCCTCTCTCTCTGCCTACAGACACAGCTACTCCCTCTCCTTCTCCAACCCACACTGGCCCAATTTCCACCAATACCCTATAAGTTATTAGCACTGATGGTTTGGGACGAACTCAAGTAGAACACTGGCTGGCTTGTGCACCCTTGGCGCCACATTCTATTATGTGATAGTTTGTAAATACATATTTACAGATGTACTTTTTTGAGACTCTCCTATTGCAATATGTCCCAAATGTATTTGTCAACCACTGCTAGACTGGAAATTTGATAATGAGTGTATGTGTGTTTTGTTAATATTTAGAATTATCTTTCCTTGCCATAGCAATACATCCTATATATAAGTAATTGAGAGCAATAGACAGAAAAAGAAACCGTGAAATTTACATTCAGTTGTTGATTTGGGTTCTGGTTTGCTTATGAATTGTTAAATGGATGTGCAGAAAACTTCATGGATTTAATATGATTATTGAGGGATATGAAAGAAACTAGAGAATGTACTATTATTTTTAAAATGTGCTGTCCAAGGCTGTTTGTCTTACCTTCTTTTTTTTTTTTTGCACACCTTTAAAGTGTGCTTGGATCCAGAAGTATTATTTTCAAAGTTGGTTCTAGAAATAAAATCTGAGATAGTACTCAATCTCAGGTTCTTTAAAGTTTGCTGTTATAAAATATTAGCATATTTCAAATAAACTTAAACCATGGACAGCACAGTGGCTTCTGCCTCATACCAAGAAGGTCCCCGGTTCGATCGGGACCCTAAATTGCCCAGATGTGTGAAAGAGGAAATGAATTTGGCCCTGTGATCGAACAGTAAACGGCCAGGTTGTTCCCCGCCCGTTGCACAATGACTGCCAGGATAGGCTCCAGCCACCCCCGCCATCTTGAGTGCAGGATATGCAGTGCAGATAATGAATGAGTGATTAAATAAATAATCAAAATTATAGATACAATGCCTAAACTGTTAAAGATTTTAAAAAGTGTCTATAATCTGACTAGCAAATGGTAAATCCATTCACTTCACTTTATTCAGACACCTAAAACAAACATTTCGCTTTTGATTTTAACAAATCACTTTTTTTTTTGTTTTTTTTTGGTTGAGGTGAGCCACACTGTAATAGCTTGTACAAACGTCAAACAGGAGATCTGTGTATTAGGAACAGAAATGACGCACAACAAAGCACTAACATAATATGTCTGCATGTCAGACGGGCTGGGAAAAATGCAGCGCTTAGAGAGAAAGGCTGTGGTGCTGTTGAATAATGCATCAGGCGAACGGAACCAAATCAGTTGTGCGAGGTATTGTTGTGGCATGAATAAATGGTGCATAATTGATAACGGCTTCTTTACATTATGCATCCCTGTTCACAAATCTCCGTGTGGAGTTATGACGTGAAGCGTGGCGGGGGATCTGAGGTATAAGGTGTCATTGATTTAATGCTGTTAATGCTTTATGTAAATACACGTAGCTTGCTCCACCAGGATGCAAATTAACACTAGTTCTCCTTTGGGAGGGCAATATCCATGTTCTACCGATGTTGCAAAAACTTATAGAATAATTGTCATAAATAATTTGATTGAAAAACAACAGCCGAATTACTGCCGAAGGCCGGATGCTTCTTCCGTCCTGTCAGGTGTAGGCTTATGTCATGTCTGCATCTATTACATATTAATTGAACCCTTAAAGAATTAAAAGGAAAAGACATGTAATGTACCTCTTCATCCACAAACATATTGTGCTTACTTGCAATGGAAGTTGGTGATATCACAATGCCAATTTATTGACCATTCAGAACTAAAGTGCCATTATTTCAGTATTTAAGCTCTGGATATATAGAGTGCAGGACATGAGATCAATATTGATAATAGTAGATGTGAATCCAAAACCACTCATTTATCTACCAGAATCCACTGAAATTGGAAGAAAGGTGAAAAGAGGAGGAAAACTAAGTCCAGTTGCCACGATAAGACTTAATGATTGGCCATGACCTGGCTGACTGAGAACCCTCAAAGACACAAATCTGGCCCTCTCTAAAAAAAACAGTTTGGACACCTCTGTTATAACCCAATCATTTGGTTAATTGAGCATCACTCATGTGGCCACAAAGGTGGTTAACATTTATTGCAATTAAAAAAAAAGCATGAAAGAAAATAATGAGCTTTCTAGCCCACTGCAACGAACTACGTGTTGTATTATGCAATATGTCAGCAAAGAACATTGCCTTACTCTTATCTTTAAAAACTAATATTACAATTATCAGATGCAATAAAAACATGACAAAAGTACTGTGCCAGCACTTTAATATTTACATCTCTTAAAATGGTCACAGGCTATCACAGGACTGTCCAAGAGGGGGTTAGAATGATGTGTCTGCTGCAAGGTTCACCTGCAGTTCACAGGAGCTGGATTCTGAAGTGAAAGTGAATTTGCCTTGATAACCCGGTCTATTTCTGCCTGCGAGACAGATGGCTGACATGAAGAGACGGGCAAGCTTCTTTCACAGGTCTGCGGAGAACTGTCTAATTATTTATTTTTTATTTTTTAAATTATGCTGAAAATTAATTGTCTAACAGATCAGGTTGTCTTTCTGATAATTGCTTGGGGATCTGAGTTTGGACTGACATGAAATCAGGAATTAGTAAGGGTAAACAGAGGTAAAGAGTAAAAGATAGGCCATGCAGTAACTTCAAATAAATAAATATAAATGAATAAATATTCTTTGGCATGCCTTGAGCTTCAAGTCTTTTGTCTCTTTGTGGTTTTAATGACCTGTATACATTCATTGAGCGCTACGGAAAATGTGATGGATCCAAAGTTTCCAATAAGTCACCCACTTTACCATAATGTTATGAGGTCATTTAACCAGCTTCTTCAAGTATAGCCGAAAAATGTTTGACATCCACAGCTATTACGTCTGATTGCCTCAAAGCAAATTGTACTGCAGCTTAGTAGCAATAGCAAGAACACTTTAGCTACTTTAGCTAATGCACTTGCTAATACACTGCATTTGAAAAGAGGCTCACAATATCAATCACTTAACAGCAAAAGTATTTAGTTACGTTCTCGTCTGTGCACATAGAAATAGTGCTTTAAGTATGGTTTCAACTCAAAGGGAGGCCATCTTAACATGTAATTTGGCTTTGTTGAAAAACCAACTAACCCTAAAGTTCTGTATATCGCTAACATCAAATGAAAAAAACTAAATGTGTATTAGTTTAGATCCCTCCTAGAGCTCTGTATTTACACAGGGGCTGGATGAATGTTGTCTCATACGCAAAAACAAATCAATCCATATTTTAAAAATAACCTCTCTTTACATTTTTTGGCAAAAACTGCACATGGGCAAGTTAGATGTACAACGAACCTATAGCATGGTTTTGGATCGTGGGAAGAAACCATAGATCCTGGGGGAAACCCTCGCAGGCACAGTGAGGACATGCAAACTCAAAATCAGAAAGGCCCCGTTGGAATCGAACCTAGGACTTTCTTCCACTGTAAGGCTGAAGCTAACCACCGTTCAACCAGCTGCCCATTTACGTATAATATTTTAGATGTTAGCAGTTAAATTCAAGAAGATTATTGAGTATTGGCAAATCAGTAATGTCAGATATTTCTAGAGAAACCAATGGGTATGTATGAAAACTTCACAATACATTTAGTATTTTTTTCTAATCTAATTTTCGGGTAACATCTTGCTGATACAGTGAACACACACACTCCAAGACGCATGCATAATCATGTTTTAATTTACTTTTTATTTTTCATGTTTCCATCTGTTTATGTCAGCAAGTATTAGTGTCACATTTGTTAATCCCTCTGATAATTATCAAGGTTGCAGTCTGACTATCGTGTAAGTAGTGTTGGGGAAGATTAAGAAAAAAAACGTGTAACTCTAAGTCGACATCACAATGCACAGCATGACCAATACAAGGGGGAGATGATGGTGAAGGGGATTGTTTTCCTCACAAGACAGAATCTTTTGTTGCAAAAACTGAACAGGAACAATCCATCTGAATTAAGCAAAAACAACGAAATCATTAGGGGTGACCGTTAGAATTCTGATTGTGTAATTTGCATGTGTTCTCACTGTATGGCTGGTTTGTCAAAGAGAATAATGCTGGGTATGTTTTTACCAGTGTGCTTTCATGCACATTTGCAGAAAAACTAGAAATAAATGAATGACTAAATAAAAAAAAGCATCACTTGAAACTCATTATTTATCATTATCAGTGTTTTTTTTACAAATATAACTACTGAAAATTGGCCAATTTAAGTATCTATTTACTTAATTTGGGGGAAACTGTTGCTCACTTCAGAAAATGTCTTGTGGAATTCTAAGTAAGTGGATAATTTGGTGGTATTTCTTAAGGTATTTGATTCCTTGATGTTGTATGTCCATGTGTTTATACATTATACATACACACACACATACATATGTGTATATAGATATATACATCTATATAGAGAGACGGACAGAGTAGACATGTAAGTTCCTGTCAAGAATCAACTGTTTGAGACTGAGACTTTTAAATTGCTCACTTAACAATGAGTGAATCCATCGGCAAAAATATATATATGTGTATGTGTGTGTATATATGCATGTATGTATATGTAGATATACACACAGGGTTAAAGGGGTTAATGCTGGTAAATCAAATTGTGTATGGGTGCCTGTGTGAGTTTTTTATCACTCATCTAATTCATTATTAAGACAAAAAAATTCGATGTGGATTTAACTGTAAACTGGTCTGTGAACTGAAAACGCTGCTTCAGTGACATATTCCAGTCTGCGAGTGAAGACAACCTCCATTCATTTGCACCCTCAGTGGCCTTTTTTCTGTTCTTTTAAATCAGGTGAAGAGCAAATGTAAAATTCATTAATTCCAAGTATCGATGCTAACTTGTGGAATTAAGAGTTGAAAAGCTACAAAGCGTTCATCAGTCTCTATATCAAGTTTAAGTAATTGAAATTATTCACAGAAATAGCATTCACGGAGGTCATTCTACTCCAGCTTAATGCATGAAATAAATTACTTAATTCACAACTATTTGTTAGCGTGACAGAAGTGTCCGTTTGTTATGTTAATGTGCCGTGCAGCAATTTACACTTTCTGAGCTATCTCACAGTAAATAAATCTTAAGATCGAGTGAGCAGAATCCATAATGTATGTGCCACTGATATGTTGTTGTATTTTTTTATCTATTTATCTATTTATTCTTTTAATTACGCCAGCGACTCAATCGATCCATTGTCGACGAAAACACGGCCGTGCAGAATGCCTGGATCTTGACACATGTAGCCTTAGGAGTTTCAATGCAACGGCTTCAGCGGATTTTGCGATCGAAACTGTCCTTACTAACGACTAAGGAGACATATATCTGCTAAATAAAAGCACGCTTTGTCGATTTAAACCATGCCGATCAAAAGCACGGACTTCCACGTTGCGTTGACTGTTTTTAATATTTTGACGGTGTGAAGGTTTTAAACAGGAGGCACCCTGAGAGAAGGTCGCAGATTCGGACGTTAGCCTCGCACAAACAGCAAATGCATAAGTGTAATCTGAGTGAGATATATCACGATTTAAATGGGCTTCGTTTCGCTGCTTCGACCCCCCGACAGAACAGTCATGACACACCGACCACAACTCCTGGCGTGCGGTACGACTGTTGTGAAAAGACCGGCATGTTTGCGGACGTCTGACACGGCATTATCTCCCTGAGCAAACGAGACGTGGATCGAATGCGGGGCTCCGCCTGAATGAAACCCCGGTGAACAGCGAAAGGTAACACGCTTTTTCTATCAAGTCACCGACCTCGGTTTTTATACAGTACGTTACGTCTGACAGTTTGTACACACAAGGCATGTTTGTTACACTCACCTTCCCTGGCACTTGCTGTGGGTTTGTGGGAGTTGTAGTTTTTATAGTTGCAGTGAATGAAGGCGTAATGGAACTTTTTTCCAAAAAGACTACAACTACCACCACTCATCCGTAAAAAGCTTGATGCTGCGTTCAATGTCGTTAGCATATTTTTTGACATCTCATACTTCAATAAAAGTCCTCTATAATATGTTGCAAATGGGCAGCCTTTATCTTATTTTCATCAAGAATTCTAAAGAGACAAATGTTAATCAAATTTTATGCATTGACTATGATTGAAAGGCCCGTATTATTAATGTATCTGGTGTTTAACAGTGGATAAGATGCTTATTTGACTTTGATTACGGCGACATTACTACCTCAAAAATATGAAGTCACATCCAGAACTTCATTGTTAAAACATAGCTTCACTTAAAGAGCAAAGCTGATATCAGTTATCTGGACAAGCACCAGAGTTAAATTCTAAATATGATGGTACATGAATGATGATCTCCTTGTTTATCAGACAATGAAAATCAATTAGCACTTATAAATACAGACAAGATGCATTTAAAATGTTTTTTTTTATTGCATGCAGGTAGTGCTGGCACTTGGAAGGAAATTGCTGCTATAGCTGTATTATTTACCAGATATGTTTACTATTATTCAATACTTTGAAATCTGAGAAGTGCTTCTTCTTCATCTTCTTTTCCTTTCGGCTTTTCCCTTTCAGGGGTTGCCGCAATGAATCAACCTCCTCCATCCTCCTGTCCTTTGTTCGTTGCCACTGTCTCCAAACCATACAGCATTGCTGGTCTCACCACTGTTTTGTACACCTTTACTTTCATTCTAGATGAAATTCTTCTATCACAAAGAACCCCTGAAACTTTTCTCCACCCATTCCAACCTGCTTGAAGCCGTTTCTTAACCTCTTTACCACACTCTCCGTTGCTCTGGACTGTTGACCCTAAGTACCTGAAATCCTCCAACTTCTAGATCTCCACTCCCTGTAGCCTCACCGTTCCACCCGGGTTCCTCTCATTCACACACATATATTCTGTCTTGCTGCGACAAACCTCCATTTCTCTCCTTTCTAGAGCAAACCTCCACCTCTCAAGATTTTCCTCAACCTGTTCCCTGCTCTCACTACAGATCACTAAATCATCTGCAAACATCATGGTCCATGGAGATTCCTGTCTAACCTCATCTGTCAGCCTGTCCATCACCACTGCAAACAAGAAGGAGCTCAGAGCTGATCCCTGATGAAGTCCCACCCCCACATTGAACTTCTCTGTTTCACCTACAGCACACTTCACCACTGTCTCACAACCAGCATACATGTCCTGGACCAGTCTAACATACTTCTCTGT